>JAQJVK010000005.1:12377476-12622476 GCA_035578135.1 Flexamia atlantica | reverse complement strand
GTACCCTTAACTTTTGATTGCTTTCATAGTTAAATACATGTTAGTTTACCACCGTTTTCTGAAAGTTTTCTTAACACCGCTTTCGATTTTGAACCGATTTTCACTGTGAGTAGTTGTTTTCATATTCACAAATCAAGAAACCTACACAACATCATTGTTATACTGTAATACAATTCTAAACCTCCAAAGTTAAATGCCCGTGATTTTTTAACAGCTTTGGTATAAAAAGATTGTATTAGGTTTATTGTGACGTAAAAGTTTATTAAAAAGTGTGCTCATGTTATATAAACCAAAAGCCACTTAAGAGATTTACCATGCGAGACAATCTAATCTATTTTATGTCGTTCAAAGTGTTCAAACATTTACTGAAAGTGATGTCTGTTAATTTAAGAGGTAGTGAGAAGGGGGAGGTGGGATCTGTCTTCAGGAGTAGATTCGTAAATTAGTACTTTCTTCAATAGTTTTAACAATGGTTTTGTGAATTAGGTAGGTTCACCGACAAGACAAGCTGTCAACGTTGTGCAGCTTCATCCCATTGAATAGCAGTTGAGACAATATAAACTTACGCTAAAAACTCACTACCAAGAGTTTAATTGAGTACTCAACTCTTAAATTTACCACCTGATACTTGAATTTTCCTAAACGACGGTCCTAATCTAAATATATAAATATTTTTCCATGAATTACTTTAAAGTTCTCTCAATGGAATTAAAAAGATCAAAGCTAAAGGTTATAAACACGGAGGAGTCGGCGCGAGAGGTGAATGAGAGTTGTCTAAAACGAGCACGTTCCTCGACGAAATTAATTTGACTTCAAACTGAGACATTCGTTGTATAAAATTCAATTTAAACACTTCGTTTTTTCTCTTGCATATCACCCACGTCTAAACCTAAATCTCACATCGCCCTCTGATTCTTCACCTGATTCCTCCCTGGGTAGGGCCTTGCTAAAGTTTTGCTAAACTGAGACATTCGTTGTACGAAAATTTAATTTAATAAAGTGTGTTTATTTTTTCTTATTTGCTTGGGTGAGTTGTGTTTGAGGTAGGTGCGGATAATTTAAGGTACCCGGTAATGTAAAAATTGCAAACTGATTTTAGATTTCTTCGTTTGCATAAAATTTCAAAAGGAAACGATAAAAAATATCTACGATAATATAAAATTTCAAATATCATCCAAGTAACATTTTTTAAATCAAATTTTATGTTTGTTTTGTAGCTTATTATTAGAAATTTCACCTCACCCTTAGTTCTAGCTTACTAAGTACAGAAATCCACACTTTAAGCATCAATGCAGCATACCTACATGTTTTACCTCTTCAGTAGTGCTACATTTCATTTAAACTCATCATTAATAAATTTCATAATATCTCGGGATTTAAACAAGAAACATAATATTTACGATTGTCAATCAACTAAACCCAATTTTTTATGTTGCACGTGTTATGTGATATATTCTTGGCAGCAAAAGCACCAAAGACTAAATTTTGCTATATACATATATAATTCTTTATTTATATGATTAATAAGGTGCATCCTTCATTGTATGTTTTGCTCAATTTGAAAATCAGTTTCCTTACGTTAAAGAAGAAAATAAATACTGTAATATATTACAATAAACGAATTAAAAACATAGATGGCGAACATAAATTGGCGATTCCCATTTATGACAGTAATTTAGCGCACATATTTTCTAAAAAAATTTTCAATATCGGATTTTGAGATAAACCTTATGTGATATGTTAACTAAAATATAAACTACAGTAAATAAATATGAGCACCAAAGCTTTTGGTTAATTAATTGAATTAATTGACAAATTGACTGTACAATTTTATTGACTGGATAATGCGCTCACCTTACAACCTGAGGGTCGCCGATTCGAGCCTGACCAGGATTGAAACTGGGTCCAGTTGCCATTTGTAATTGGGCTATGAATTAATGCTGCTACCTAACAAAAGGTCGCCGTTAAATAGTAACATGTCGTGGGTTCGGACAATTCCCGATCGAAACGTAAAAAAATTCCACTGGCGTAAAAAGACACAAGATAAAAAATTTAAGGCACTAGGGAGAGGTAAAATTCAAAAACTCCCTATATTTGACAAACATGCAAGCAAGGTTATTTGAAGGCTGCGGGATGTGGAGGGGAGGTACCTATGATTAAGGGCTTCATCAGATTTGTATTTTTAGTGCAAATATAAATATCTCAAAAACAAACGACAACAGCTTTCTTGTAATCACTTAAATATTGTTGGTTATAATACATGGTCTACACTGATATGAATTAACGTCAGTTAACACTCTTCCAAAGAATGTTTATAGAACCTTTTTTTTACCAAACATTAGATTATGAACTATATAATGTCATTAATAATAATATTTATTGGATTTAAATATTTTCCTCCTGTTTTTAAAACTGAAATAATTTTAAAATCATCGCATAAGAAACCATTATGACGAGGAATAATGATTTAAATGAGCGTAGCTTGTTAGCCAACTAAATGACTTTTATTGATTAAATTCTCACGTTAGTGCGAAAAAGGCCCTATCATCGCCATCGTTTCAGGGAAGCAAATTTTTATGGTGTTAATTGAAATATTGAAGCATCTTCTGCAACTGACATTTATCAAGTTGTGATGAATCAACGTGAAAATTGGAATTTTATTCCGTCGCATGGTTTTTAAACAAAAGAGGTTATTTCAAATTTTATCGAAACTATTTTTGTCACAGAGATTTGGATGAAAGCCGAAGGTACACAAACGAATAAGTTTTTAGAGGCGTTATAGTTTTACTTTATGTTATACTTTAACCTTAATCATTAAGAACTTTGACGATTTTTATTATGAATCTAAGAGAAAACTGTTTACACACCATACTTCTCATAAAATGGTAAGTTGTTGCCCACTTGTAAATAAAAGTACTTTAGGGTGGTTTTAATTGCGATTATTAAATTGTAAAGTGTGCGAAGTTTAGTACTACAAGTCATTGAAAGATTTCTGGATATTATTGCATATACTTTTTTACATTACACTATTGACATTTCGAATTTAGTTTCCTAAGTATCTTGTTACACCATAGATATCCAAAAGCTCGAAAGATAGTGTTCCAAGTAACATTGATGTCTCACGGTATTCCAATTATTAATCATGTATTGCGGCATGATGACGGTGTAATGATCTCTGCTCATGTCGTGTATCATTTTAATGATATTATAACGTTGATAGTGTGAATCTCTGGAATATGGCAACCGATATGTACTCAGATAACAAAACAGATGATTCCTTTTTAGTACGTTCTTATGAATATGAAGTAAAGTCAGCTAATGTTAGTTTGTGTAATATAACTCTTAAAAATAAATATGCATAATCTGGTTCATAAAAGAATACACAACACTACGGTCGTATACCTGAATCTCAAAGAATATGGCAATCGCACAAGGAGTCAATCCATTAATTAAAGAAAAAACAGTAAATTGTATTTAATAGCTCTTTGCTAATCAAAGATTTTGTTTTAAACATTTTATGCAATTCAAAATTTACACACTCAGTCGTACATTCGGGGAAGATAAAAAAATTGAGTTTTTTCTATATCGTTTTTCCTGGTTAAGAGTCTACTTGCAGCTAGATAGAACATAGTTGCAAAATTAACTTTGAAGTAAGTAAACTTCTTGAAGTAAGCTTATAATTTTATACATTTACTTACCTATGCAAGGATGCTAATTTATTCAGGCATAAATAAAACAAAATTATGGTTATAAAATTTGCAGTTTATGATAAACCCATTTCGTTATTACATACATTGTCCTTTTTCAACTCTTACAATTTACCACCTGATATTTGAAGTCTTTTAAATTACGATCCTTATCTAAATATATACATTATATATATATATATATATATATATATATATATTTCCGTGTATTTCTTTAAAGGTCTCTCAATAGAATGAAAATTAGTTAAAGCGGAAGGTTATAAACACGGAGGAGTCGGCGCGAGAGGTGAATGAGAGTTGATTCTAAAACGAGCACGTTCCTTGACGAAATTAATTTGACATAAAACTGAGACATTCGTTGTAGAAAATTCAATTTAAACACTTCTTTTTTTCTCTTGCATATCACCCACGTCTAAAACCTAAATCTCACATCGCCCCCTGATTCTTCACCTGATTCCTCACTGGTTAGGGCCTTGCTAAAGTTTTTATTTTATTCCATGATTTTCATCACTAATAAAGGTATAAGGTTTGCAGTTTTTGTATATTTTGAAAAAACATACAGATACGATGTTCAAGTAAAAACTATTTATATTTATTAAAAGGCAATAACACCAAAAAATTTTGTTACACGCTTCACTTTAACAATTTAGGAGTTTGTTTTTAGAAACAAATACTGTGTTTTTTGTATATCTTGGGTGATTTATAAAAGAAAAGAAATGATGACTTCAATTACAAATCTTGGATTTATGACAAAAATAGATTTGTTCTGTATTAAATTTGCTAAACTTTGAAACTGCATTTCATTTTGTTGGTGTCTGTCCCGTGTTGAGTAGAAGGAAATATTATTTCAGTGAAAAATGCTTTTTTAAACCAGAATCTAAATGAAAAATAGTCAGTTCTTAGGAAGTAACGAAGGAAATTGATTAGGGAATTTAATAATTAACGTGGAAAAAGTCCCTATCATACTAAATTAAGCCTTAGTACCAAATGACTGAGCTTCACTTGGATACAATGAAAACAATCTAAATATCTGAATCAGAAGTTTTAGTTAAAATTTTTCATAACGATAACATGGGCACTGCGGAGGAATAGCTATTTATCTTTTAGTTACCTTTTTCATTTACTATTTATTTCTTACCATTTATGCTTTGAGATGGTAAAATACTTACGAAAAGAACTATTTTACTAGTTGCAAAACCATTATCAATTGTATAAAACATGGAATAAGATTTTTTAATTTATGAGAGTATTAAGACGTTTCATAAACAAGTATAAATGTTACAAATATAAACAAATATATATATATATATATATATATTGTTAAATTCTTCATGAAGCAATAAGAAATCACTATAAAAATTCTGTTAATTTTCTTAGTTACAAATTAACGCTTAATACGTACTTTTATTTTATTTAGCAATACTTTATTTTAGCAATAATTTATCTAGGAGACTGTCAGATCAGCGACCCCATAGTACAAATAGACGAAGCATGTCTATCTTACTAGCATTACAGTAAATGAAGCAGAGGCCGTTTTCTTGTCTAGGTCACAGATGAAGAACTATAGTTCTTGACCTGTGTCTAGGTATAGAAACATAGAACTGTGGAACTTGAGAACGTGAGAACTGTCGGTGCTCACGTATCAATTACCTCGTAGTTACAACCATTTAGTATACACCCAAAAGGTTGAAATTTTGCATATGAAGATTGCTTTAGTTTTCAGTGATAATAATATCAATTATACATTTTTTCTTTCTATTTCAGAAAATGAAAAAATTCAAAAGATTTTATTCAACTTTAAAATTTAACATGAAAAAGTGATCAACTACTACTTTTTTTATTTTTTTGGTCTGGTACAATATTTGTAAAATATTGTTAACAAATTGGTATATTTTATATTAGTCCAGGCAACGAATGCTCGAAAACAGGTATAGAGGGAATTGCATGGAACACAATTTTTGACTTTGCAGCTTTGTTTGGACTAGTTAGGAGGTCAAGAAATTACAACAAATTGTAATAATCTCTTGTAAAATAACTTTTTCCTCCACCTACTATCCATAGTCGTCTTTTAGTCCCTGGAATAGAATACTAAAGCAAAAGTTTATACTTCATGGGATTTACTTACTTACTTTTAGTCCCACGGGACTAAAAGTAATCTCATAAGAAATACGTGGGAAGAAATCCGGCAACGCCGCGGTGGACAGTGAGAAAATATGGCAACTCTGTCGATTTTAATTTGTTTCTCTATGTTGAAGAGAGTGTCACAGCATCCGAGCATCCGTTTCCGTTGCCTACAGGACAGCGTATCCATTTTGAGTTTGCTGTAGTTTAGGCTATATTCCTGCATATTTGTGAACAAATAAGTTCGGCCTAGAGTATTTTTAAAGAAGAGTGTGAATAAAATTGTTAAAATTAAAGCCTAAATACCTTGCATTATTTATTTATATAGGCTATGTGATTGTAATGCAGTTTGTTGAAGCAAAGGATCATCTGAAGGTAAAGTTACAGTGTTATACCTAGTTATTGTTAATGGTGTAGGTGGAGGAAAAATTTTGTGTGCATCATGGGACTAAAGTACTTTTTCTCCCTTGGGAAATTGCCGCCCTCGGCTCCACCATCGGGCGACAACAGTTTCCCTCAGGGAGAAAAAGTTGCACTTTAGTCCCTAGATGCACAAATAACTATTTTTGTGAGCTCGCCAACCCTTCTATATTGGACCAATTTTTACATCAAGGTGTCAAATTACTGAAAATTTTGTCTATTTCCTGAATGCTGTTCATTTTCCTTTAGATGAAAAAAGCGTTGCCCAATTGGACATTTATGCTACCCACAAATTTACATGTATTTATTATGGAAGGGGTATTTTTTTATATTAATAAAATTAGTGCTTTCCTTGTAAATGGTTGGACCAAAGTAGACATATTATATACTTTTCTTACAGGAAATGTAATTTTCATTAATTTTTAAATATAATAGGAAGTACTAAAAGTTTATAGTTTTCAAGATATTTAGGAAAAACCAAAAGATTGTACCTTTAGACCCTTCCTCCCCCCGCTCAAGGGCTACGGACGATAACTTTTGATATGTTCACCTCCTAACAAGTCCAAATAAAGCTGCAAAGTCAAAAATTGTGTTCCAAAAACATTCCCTCTATACCTTTTTGTTGCCTGGACTACAGTAGTTGGATGAACTAGTAAACATGAAAAATACCGAGCAACGCTAGAAACAAAATAATCTAATCAGTTGTGTAAACTTGTTTTTTTATCTTACAGTATAATTCAACCTAGCATACGTTATTTAACAAACTATATATCAAAAATATACTTGATAACTTGGGCCGAGAGGTAGATCACAAGCCAGATCAGGGCCCGGAATCAGCTACTTTCCACATCCTGGTGATGAAATTCAAGTGACTATTTTTAAGCAGTGTAAAATCTCTGGGATTTTGCGTACACCGTGATTCTCCAATAATAAAGAGGAGCCTTGATGGGAGCATACCAGGATCATTTAAGTAAGTTGTTAAGTATTTTTCACCCCTAATTTATTTATAATGTAGATTATTTGCTTTCAACCACAATCAGCCTGAACACTGAAATCTTTCTAAAGAAATTTAAACCAAGGTTTACAGAAAGTTGTAATTTACAAGTCAAACTCCGAAACTGTAAACTCGGCATCGGGTGTGAAATGTTGTTTTAGTTTAATTCAACCCCTCGCGCTTGGCTTTCGGTAGAACTTCACCTTCACTAACATCTTGTGTAAAAAATTATTGTTTATGGTAGCAGTTAATACCTTGAGGTGTGATGCTGTCAATAATACCTATTTATGGAACTAAAAAACTGGAAGTAAACTAATTCTTAATGTTTACCTATTGATTTTTGGATCTTTCATCAATTACTTTTAAGAACATTTTCCTTTTTATAGTGTTTATTTACTTCACTTTCATTTTTTAAGAAAAATAAAAAATAATACGACACCATAACATAACGATTAGAAAGTATAATTTAAAAATATGTTTTGCATTCATTAAATTAAAATCTAAGGAGAAAAGAACACTTATTCAAATTTAAAGTAAATCTGTTGAGTATTACTCAGCAAAAATGTTTCAATTCTAATTCAACCAGTTCCGTGCTGCGATAGCAGATTCAATTTTCGCCTTCTGAGTTGCCCTTATCATTGGCTTGAATGAGTTAACTCAATATTCAACTGTTCTTTTCAGACAAAAGAGAATGGAAAGGAAATTAATTTCTCTTTCGAAACGAGAGAGAATTTAAACCTTTTAAAGTACGCACAGTAAGATTTTAACTTAAACTCGGTTGAACTCGTAACATTTTCACCCATTGTTTTGGGTTGAAACATAACTAGATGCATAATTATATTAAATACTGATAAATATTTCAATAGCACATTGTTCCTTAGATTTAACTTATGTATAGAAGTCAAATTATTCCTAAATCTTCTCATGCATCAAGTCAAACCATTCCAAGATTCAATTAAAATTTTTAACTAAAACATGGTTACGGAAATAATTTAAAAAATGTTTCTGTCCTAGCAGTTTTCCCTATTCCAAACACATATTAAACCACCAAAATATCGATAAACATAAAATCAAATACACCCGTCACCACGATTCCCTATCTCCCTTTGATATTTGATCTTTTGTCTCGAATTACTATTAATAAGTCCCCCCCTAGTAAAAATTACAGTATTCGAAATATGTATCAACATAGTCTGCGACGTATAGTGGTGATAATGTAATATATTAAAAATTAATTTGTCGATACATAATTTTTTTCATGGTTTTTGGGCTTGTACCCAATGGTTTCTAGCAACCAGTTGTTAGTTCTACCATGATCAGTTAAAGAGGCCACAGTTAATTGCTTGATTAAAATCTCGCGGGGTTCAGTGTATTTTATAGCTACTAATTAGTTACTTAAATATTAACTTTACTTTCAGCACTTTTTTCTTTATCATATAATATCACAAATTTACTTTTAATACCTCCTTGGGGCTAAGGTTTAAGTTATATATATATATTTCAAGCCTACACGATAAGGCAAAAGTGTGAACCATATTTAAGGGGAGAATTATAACAGCATGAGGAGTCATTTAAGGCCTGGGCACGTAGGCCCTAAAGCACAAGGCAAGAATAAAATATACCGATCACGGTCCCGTGTCTGCCCTTTACATACCTTACGGTCGTATTGATCGGAGATTGGATGGTAAGAAGGTTTCTGGTTATAGTTCATTTCCCCATAGAATTTAAAAACCTTCGAGTTAGTGGCTAATATTTAATTTTTGTGCTATATTTTAAATAACCAAAACTAAGAATGGCCACTTTAAATAGTTTATAGATATTTCATCAAATTAACAAGAGCAATAATAAATTATTTAAATTATTTGTTTTTATAATTTAAATACAGTACTGGTAGTACGGCACAACGAAAACGGATTTCTACAAGCTACACAATCTGTATATAATTTATAAAAATATTGAAGGAAGTTTATTAAATCAAATACGACGAAACTAATCATTGACTACTCACTAAATATACAATTTAATCATGAAAAGGCTCTGTCTGTTTTGTATTTCGCCAAAGAACTAGTACTACTACTTTACACGCCAAAATACTGCTACTATTTTAAACATAATCTAATTTACGAATTTACATTATTTTATACCTCTTTTTATGATTTTTCAGATGATACCTTTGCTACCAAAAATAAATAGATACTATATCGAGTTTTCTTAAAATCAGTGAAGGATGAAAGCCGTTATTCGATCCTGCATATTTCTTTAATTAGTGAAAAATGGAATTTTATTTCTAATGTTCTAGTTTACATAAACGTGTCCCTCTCGTAAACGGTTTAATACTTTTAATAAAAATTAAATATTCAAAAAATTTAACTCGCTAAATTTCTTGATAAGAATCTACAACCATAGAGAAATGAACGAATATCCACTCTCAGCTACAAGCTTCATACTATTATGTGATTTATATTTAAATATTTAAGAGTAAGGTATCAAGGCTCTAAGAATACAGGGTGTTCAAGAAGTGTAGGGCAAAAATTTACGTAGTGATTCCTTGGGTTAAAATAAGCAAAAAAGTTCATATAGGCATAATATGTCCTATCTCGTTTAGTTTAGCGTCTGTCTGTATATGATTTTACAAAATAATTCATAACTCCTTAACGGTTACACCATTAAGATTGTGCACAAATGTTTTTCTTATTAGTTGCTATCTTTGTACAAAATATTATAAAAAATCTCTAACCGTTTGAAAATGGTGGATATTTGAAATATTTGGTTTTTGTGGAAATTTGTGGCCAAATTTTTAAAATAGCCGCCATTTTGAAACGGTTAAAGATTTTTTAATAATATTTTGTAACAAGATAGCGACTAATAATATAAACATTTGTGCGCAATATCAACCTCTAACTCAAACCGTTAAGGATTTATGAATTATTATGTAAAAAACACATACAGTCAGACAGACGGTAAACTAAACGAGAAAGGACATTTGTCTAAATAAACGTTTTTGCTTATTTTGACCCAAGGAATCACTACGTAAATTATTACCCCACATTTTGTGAACACCCAGTATAGTTATAATTGTCATTAAAATGTATGTAATCCTGACGAATCATTCAAGGGCAAGGGTGTCACAGTTGAAATACAGGACCGCATGATAAGGGTTGGCTGTGGCCGCAGCCCCATCAGCCGCAGCCGCGGGCAAACAACGTGATTGGCCCAGATAGACTCGACACCGATATTGTCGCAGGCCGAACCGCTATCAGGGCGATTAAGTGGAGACGGAGGTTACTAGTTATCACTCACTGACGATTTTGTTACCATCTACTTCCAAAAGGAGCAACTTCTCACACAGTAGCATTCTTTTGTAGTAAAGTTTTAAAATTTTGTATACGTTAAAATCTTTTATGATTTTGAGTAATTGATTCTGGTTTTACAGTATTAGCATTAACCCTTCACAAACGGTTTAGCAGTACTGTAAATGTTGATTACCGAAATTTTACTGCTTACCTTTTTTTGAGGAGTGGCGTATTACTTCGGGGTCGTTGAAATTTGCATTCTAAATCGCTTAAAACAACTATTCTCGCTTCTGCACTCTGACTTTCAAATCGTATTATTCACATTTCAGTATTTTAATTTTAATATCCTTCTAAAATGAAAACTTTCAAACCTTTGATCACGGTGCATTGCACGAGGTAATTTTAAGATCATGAGTCGGTTTATGTCGGAAGGGTTCATCTACCTTCTTACAACATTTCAGTCCAATTGGCTGACTATCTTTGCGTTTACCCGGAATAAAATAAAGATTTGATAAATATGATTTGATAAAGATAAAGATAAATATATGTAGCAAGAAATACAATATTAAACCGCACTCAATTCAAAAAGCGTTTCTATCTCAGATATTTTAATGAGGTCATCTTGCATCCGTATTCCGGATGATGTTAAAAGTTTGTATTTAGTTAGTTAACAAAAAATATACTAACCTTTAAAAATTATTAATAATTGCGTAGATCAAGAAGATCCTAAAGTTTAATGGAAATTATGATAAGCTACATTCAACAGTAATTCAACAACCAGACAAAGTCCACTTAACATTTATCCTCAAAGTTTGCTAAGCAAGCGGCCGCGGAATCGTTTACAAAGAAATATTGTTGTCTTTTGCGGGTTATTATATAAGGCCGCAAGAGTTTTCCGGAACTCAATTTAACTTGAAGATGAATTCCAGTTTAAGTTACGCCCATCCGTCACCTCGCTGTGACTGAATGTTATGAAGCAAAGTTTCACGTTGTATTTCTCTTAATTTTTTTTTTCTTAACTGCATTCAGTGTTTATAGTGTGTAGGAACGCAACAGAAGAGTGTGAAAGTTATATTTTATTATTACTAATACTTTAAATAAATAACAAACATTCGTTAAAATTTACCAACGGCAAGGAAGTGTACATTTTTAGGTTTGGAAGTGTGGAAGTGTTGGAAGTTTGGAAGTTTAAGGAAGTGTACATTTTATATGTTTGTGCTAAGATATATCTCGTAGATCGAGGATGAATACATGAACTGATTTTTCATTCCAAATACCTTTTGAGGTTTAATATGTAGTTTTTAAAACAAAAGCTTTCAATTTGGTGTTTTAAGTATCATGTGTTACCAACTTGTTTCATCTATGAAGAATATATATGTAAGGCTGAAAACTGAGATTTCATCGCACATTGACACCAATGATCAATATAATTTATATTTTTTCTCATAACTCTCATAAATAAATAATAAATATAGAAAAGAACCACTGCGCCGTAAAATGTTAACATCATTTTATTTAATATCCAGATCTGCAATTATTCCACCAGAATAATTTCAATAGTGGATCGTGCTGGTGGAGTCAATAAGTGACGTGTTAGTTGAAGTTCTGAAGTGCCAACTGTTACTGACACATTTAATAAATCCCTTTTTAAGCTCGAATCTATTTACAAATACTCTAGTGTAACACTCATTAATGAAAAGTAGAAAAATAATTGGTTTTGTGAATTTGAAATAAAGGTATATTTTGGTGAAGGCTTCAAAATAAATGTTTACCATTAATAAAAACCCTTAGTTTGAAACTTATTGTTAGTGATGGTGAGTTTTATGTCTTGATTTAGATTTTTGCGGGCATTTGCCATAACAGATTAGTAAAAAAAGACATTCACAACGTTTCAGCATCTGGAATCTGATTATTTATTCAGGTGGGATAAAACCTAAATGTAACATAATTAGGTATACTCGGATCTAACCATAGCTACAATAATAGAGAACTATAAAAGCATTAAAATCACTAACACTGAAATATTGTGTCTTTGTTTTGTTTTCAGGATTTTTTGGCTGTTTAAAAGTTTTTTGTTTTGACTATGTTTTTGTCCAGGACCTCCTGGCTGTGCATTATCGATCTTGTTATGTTCTATGTTTCGTTCCACCCATATTCGGGATCAGATCATAAATTCCGAAACGTCGTGAAACTTGTTTTTACTCATCAGTGATGGCAAATGTCCCCTAGAATCAAAATCAAAGCCTAAAAACTCTTATTAGACTTAAAAATTGTTTACTACTATTTATTTATTCTAGGAATTAACCCGTTTTGATATTTTTAACGATTTAAAACCTAATATTCAAATTATAACTAATGTGGAGTCAAAAATAACTTTCTATTAAGCAATTTTATCGTTGGCAATGATCGAACTAAACAGTAGTGAATGACTGTTAAAATCAATATAACTGAACAGAAACTTAAAAAAAAACAAAGTAAATAAAGTGAAATAAGCTTTTTTATCTGATCATAAATATAATGCGAAGTGATTTTTTGGAATAGTCAAAGTCTCAGGTAAAGGTGGTAGGTAATAAGAGTAAATTGTACCGCTAACATGTCCCACCACCAATGGGCACAGAATAATTAAGTTTCTAGACCACACCAAAGTAAAGCAATATTGATGATGTAAATTATGCAGGAAGCTAACTATAATTATGGCTTTGATCCGATATAGGGCTTTTCAGTTAATAAGCCTCTATTAAGCAACAAAGCTGGTTGTATTTTATGTGGGTATAAATTAGCATTCTTATAGATTGTAAACAAAAGTTATTTACACGGAATAATTTTGTGGTTATTTTATTTTGTTTTACAATACAATAATACACAAAAATTATTTATTTAATCTTTCAAAAATCAAACAGAGAAGTATATTTATTTAACATACACAATTTGAAATATTTTTTATTTAGGAAGTGCAGGGAGAAGAAAATTAGTTTTTAGTATTGCCTGTCATATAACACATTTTTGTTCAACAACTACAAAAAATAAAGGAAGGGTTGTATTAAACACTAACAAAATAAAACTCACTAACAATACAAAATCATACTAAACGCCCACATGTAATATCCTAAAGTCATTATTTTACATAACTCTTGAAGAAATCCACATGAAATCGTAACGTAACTTGGTCCTAGAGAAACGAAGTGGGCTTAATACCCACAGGCCTACTGGATTAATGATTTTTATGTATGCAATTGATTTTCATCGAATACAACATATATATGTATGTATGAATGTATTTGAAAATTTCCTAAAAATGTGCGTCAGATTCTTTTGTTGGACACACAGCCATCGCTGATGTAGCGTCCTTTTTGTTTGTTGTATGATATTGCCGGTTGTTTGTCGTGAAACAAACCTCATGTTTGCCGTGAGAAAACAGTGTCCAGTACCAAGATCTTGCCATATAAGGATATTGTGTTTTTTCAATAGTAATTTATAATAGTAGGTACCAATTAACTTTTTTCGATAATTTTTGCGTGGATTACTTTTTACTTCGGAATGTTTTCCTTTAAAATATTCGACAACTGTTAATTTACAAACAGCAGTTTGTTTTAAACAGAGGTTTATTTTTATACTTCCACATTTTTATTCTATTTTTTTCTTTGTTATGTATATTTACTATAGATTTCCTTTTACGGCGTTGTACATTCCCTGTATACAGTCCAGTTTGGTTGAAACAATTGTGCATCAATGTTATTAATTCTACTGAAAGTTAACGTTGATCTTATATTTATTTTTTTATTCAATGTTAATAAATTGTTAATAAATGTTAATAAATCCAATGTTTGACTGTACTTAGTTTATAACTGTTGTAAATATATGGTCTATTGTGAATAAGCGAATCAATTTTTATAAGCAAACAAATTCGTTCTTTTAAAAGCTAGAGATTTTGGTGTTTGTTGTTTGATTCAGTACCTATACAGACAGTAATTTTAAGAACTTGAGTGTACGGTATATACCACCATCTTGGTATTTTTGTTCTCATAAAATCAATTGCATTCCCCCTAAACATGCGTGGTTTTGAACACAAATTACTCCACTGCCATTAAATTTGATTGTGAACAAGTTTTTTTCATCATTACGTACCGAAAGCAGAAAGTAGTTATTTTCGATGACAGCTCCAAAAACATTTCCGGCCCAGGCTGGAAAACTTTCTGGTCAGCTGATTGCAGCAAGCCAACGTTAAGCCTAGTTTATACTAGCGTGTAGAAGTATCGTCACTTGAACACACTTATTACATCGTTGTTATTCCAATTCACGTTTACCAACAACTCCGTTGTGTTAACACTTAAAGTGTTACAACAATTTATTGATTACTGCAATTGGTTAGGTGTAATCTTGAGTGGTGACACTGGTGTTTGTAAAAACAAATATTATTGTAGTTAAGCTAAGTTTACACTAGCATGTAGCAGTGTCGTCACTAATTACATTGTTGTTATACAGATACAGGTTTACCAAAAACAGCTGTGTTAACAGCTTCGATTGTTACAACACCTTATTTATCATTAGAGGGATACAGTCTTAAGTGACGACACTAATATTTGTTTTTACAAATATTTGTGTCGCCACTCAAGATCGCACATAACCAGTGTAATCAATGAATCCAGATGCAGATTTTTGATTTAGAATGCTGGCATATTCAAATAGTTATTTTGTCAAAAGAAACCACGTTTTCCCTTGCTACTAAACAAACTGTTTGCTGTGTTAAGGTTGGGGCATTTGTCTGCATCACGCACCATCAGTGTTGAAAAAACCGGGTATTTATCCGGTTTTCGAGTATTTTTTAGGCTGCTCTGGGATTTTGCAGAGCATTTTTCGATGAGAATTGTATTGTATTTTTGTAAGTTTTGTTAACGTATGAAAATTAGTGGTGGGTCCATTATAGCAATTACTAGCGTATGTCGTCTGCTATCAATACTTACATCCATGATTTGATCAAGTCCTCTTATGTCTTATGATCATTTCTTTAGGCAGTTTTATATAGGCCTTATGAATGTTAGTGAAAACTTTAACCTGATTGAAATTGGATATTCGTAGTTTCGAACATCGAAATATAATTTTAAAACGATATTGTAGATCTATGTTGAATAATTTAATTTGCTACCTTAATTTTGTTTTTCTTACGTCGGATTTACTCATAGCGGGTAAAAAACGAATAATTTGGAAAAAATAAATATCCTATTTATTTTGTTATTAATAATCAAATTCAGGGAATTTTACTAAAAACTCTGGGAAATATGAATTTTCCAGAATGCGACCAGGGGTCACCCTGCTTTTTTAGGATTCCTGGAGTTGCACAGTTCGTTTTTATGACTCTGAATTGCTTAAAAACGTGAGTTTGTTGGTCTCATTTTCTAAAATTTCCCCGGGGGAGAACCCCCAGACCCCCCTGTGGTTGGTGCCCTCCATCGATATGTAGTGTATATCGATGGTGTCCTTCTAGGCAGGCCTCTGCCTGGCGCCCTCGTCATACTTGTGTCCCCCGCCCTTTCGACGTACCCAGCACGGGCCTGCCTGTATTGGTATAACAACAATGTAAATTAGTGTGTTCAAGTGACGACACTGCTACATGCTAGTGTAAACTAGGCTTCACTCAAGATTATATAACTCACAATAGTAAATTAAGAGTTGTAACACTTGATGTGTTAATAAACAGTTTGGTAAACCTGTATCGGTATAACATCAATGTAATGAGTGTGTCCAAATGACGACACTGCGACTGTTATTTTTGAGAGATTAAGATACAGGGACTGTTTGAAATTAACATTGTTATTTTGGGACTGTGATTTTAAAGGCAGCTGGTGTGCGGAAAATATTTTGGGTTAATCAAAATGTACTCGTCATCCATGAATCGTTGGTTCGATTAATCTATAAAATTATTTTATAAAATTGTTTTAGGTCCAGATAGATAGTGTCTTCGTTACAGCACAACTTTGTTGCCCCATATACTTTTATATTAAAGAAGCGGATTACAAAGGGATTTCACGGTACTGGACCGTATCCTCTCTGTTGTTTACAACCAAGGTTTATTAAATTACAACTGTACCATGTATTTCCTGGTACTACAATATTACATATTTATTTACTCTATAGAATCTATAGTTAAATTGTTATTCTCGGGTTTAGTTTCATCAGGGTTATCCAGAAGAAAACTCGAAGGCCTTCCTAAAATAATTGTAAGCTGAGCATATTAGGCAAAAGACATGAGAGTATTCTTTTTAATTTCTTAAAGTTTTACGACTCAAGACGTTTTTGGAAATTTCATAAACATGAGTTACTATTATTATTTTAACAGGTTGGCAATTTAATCTACCATTGTAATATAAATACAGCTAAGTGATACGTTGCAATATATATTGTTCTAAGTGGGAGTAATTTATCTTAAAGTTATAAGTAGACCCCTTCATTTCTGATAACTAATGCCATGCCATAATAATGTAAACAATGACTAGTATATCATTTATAGCAAAAGATATATGATACATATAATCAATTCATAACTATCTTATATTTTTATGAGTTGTTAAATTTATATGTTAACGATTATATTTCCTGTTATTTATATTTTTGTTCAAATAAACTCAACTTTGAAATTAAAAGATAGATATATAAATTACATAATTAACCTTTCAAACTTGTAAATACCTAAATATGTAAAAATAGATATGGTTCTGTGTATAGGTATTTACGTATTACATTCCTAAGTTGAGTCCCTGCAGAGAGTCATTATATAGTAACCATTAGCCCTTCCACCACAAGGGATTTTAAATTGTCAATGTTATTTAATGTTATCAAATAAAACCATCCCTGCAAGTTGACTTATGATGGTTTAGTAAACTCAAAACCGATTTCGTCATAAAACTATTTTATAATTGGTAGCTTTTGGAAGGTTTTCCAGTCAAAGGTAATTTATAGAATTGTGTTTATTGATCCCCAGCACTCGTTTATTGAAGTAAAAGGCGTATAAACCCAATCAACTACATTGGGACCACAGGGAGTTGGCTTTTCGTGTCAACACCAGGTCTCTCTATCAATATTGGCGATTATCGAAAAATGTTAACCAACTGGTAATCCTATGAATGAAACCGTTATACTGCGTTATTCTATTTCCATAACGTCATTGCCCAAATTATATTCGTTTCACTCGTAAAGCCTCATACAAGGGTAGTTATGATTTACAAGTATAAATATGTTATGATAATGATAAATATCAAAACCTAACCTTCGACAATTTTATGTTAAGTATTAGCATGAAGGAAACTTAATTAACTAATCATATTTTTCCTTTTTAAATATGACTTGTGGAAAGGCATAAGCCAGTAAACAATCCAAATAATATAGACATGAGTAAAAAAACTATACTATATAAACATACAACTAGCACTATAATAAATGTAAATCAAATGTTAGGTTACCAGTACGTAATTCACTTAAACTTTCAATTAAGAAAATTCATCATCATCTTATTTTCTTGTAGTTATTTTTAGCGAATTTCCCCTATAGGGAAGAAGCTATTACCGTAGGTCTCATGGTAAGACCTAAGCCCGAGACCATGATAACTTTTCGTTTTGGGGCCACCAGAAGCAGAAAACACCATTCGTTCGAATATATATATATATATATATATGTGTGTGTGTGTGTGTGTGTGTGTGTGTGTGTGTGTGTCTGTGTGTGTCTGTCTGTCAGCACGATAGCGGCTGTAAAAATGGTCCGATCTTAATGAAATTTGGTACAGACATGTAAAGTGGTAATCCCTCGGATGAGTTCGTAAACCAGCCCGATCAGACCAACAGAAGGGGGGGTAAAGGAGGATAAACCCCCCCCAAAAATGGGTTTTTTGAGTTTATTACATAGGAAAATAAAATTTATCGAATTTTGGTTGGCACCATTGAATTCAGCTCAAAAAAACAAACAATTTAGTATTTTGAATCACTGCTCTATTGGTTACCGAGATATTGAAAGTGGTAAACACAGTACGTTGTCCCAATGTTAACCTTAAAATTCTAAAATCTCGGTTATTTATCAATATATCTTGATAAAACTTGGTAAATAGCTTCTTATAGCTCAGATTTACAGAATATTGAATTAAAATCACCCAGTTTTAATATACCTGTAGCAGCAAACCTGCATACTCATTCCCCATGTTATTCTTATGGAGCATGTTGGATCAAAACATGTCAAATCTCGCTATGTTGGATTGAAATATGCTGTATTGCATTTGAAATTCGCTGAGTATGCAGGTCTGCTGCAACGGGGGTATTTATTATTGTTTTAACAGATAACTTGAAAATTAAAGATACATATGAATTCATTTAAAAATCTACCAACTTAAAATAAATAATTTTCTTTGTATTTTTCGTTTTAAAAAGCATTGTAACTAGCAGCCCGCGTTGATTCGTGACCTAAAAATACATAATAAAATAGTAATTTGTGATTTGTAGCACGGTTTTTTTTGCAAATAGCAAGTATTTACTCACGTCTACAAACACGTTACCAATTGGTAAAATAGCAATATCTGTATAAAGAACCTTTTTTTGCGTATTTTTTAAATGATTTCAATAGATTTACATTATTACGATTATTAGTTATATCGTATACTTTACGTTTTATACTTATTGATTGATTTTATTCTGTTTTTTCTTGATTATTTCAATATTGGTCCATGCGTATGTTAGTAAATCGAACCTGAAGCACTACGAGGGACAGAAAATATATCTCTTATCTCATTTACGTTGAGCTATATTTTATGGCTATTTTACGATATTAAATTTCCACTCTCAAGCCTTCTATAACGAGTTTTCATCCTCCAATCGTTCTATTACAATAAAATCGCTGCTGTATTTGTATTAAAATTGCATCTAAGCATAGCAAGCATCACAACCTAAGCTGGTTTATCATGTGAAGTACGTTTTTTATCTGCATTTTAATGTTGCATGATGTTTTTTAGTTTGCATTTTTCAATTGTTTAAAACTGTTTCCATAATATTCAGTTTGCTGAAAACCCCTGTTACCTATTGGGGATATAGTTTTTGTTTAAGATTTCATACCCACATCATCCTCCATTTCCAATCCTACCTTAAAGTGCAAATGACAAGGTGCCCTTTATGATATATCAAATTGAGAAGCCAAAAAAGAAAGGTTTCGATTAATAAAAATCAAAATCGTATCGCACGTTCTTAAGGCTATTTAAAATGTCAAAAGAATCTTATTTTCTGAAAAATTGCAACCCATGGCCATTATGTTGTCATATTTAGAAATTAGCAGTCGACTTTCTAAGAACAATGGAGTTGTCCTAAATATCCATTATGCATTTTCTCTGCCAATTAATTGACTCTCCACTTTGAAACCAGTGTAGGATTACAAATAGAGAAGCTACCAAGTACATTTTTGGAAGTCTCAGTTTCTATTTTTGCCTGGAAAAAGTCGATAGGATCCTGCTTTTAAAAAAATCACAATAAAAGTCCAGACTTACACAATGATGGGAATGCGAGCTTCTCATCTATCAACTCAATTTACATGTTTACATACTATCTTACATTACATGCTGCCTGGAATACTTTACATATTATCGCTAACTCATTAGCTAAAATATCCGTAGGATACAATGTCCGTCGATTAGCTCTAAAAATAATGATTTGGTCTCCTGAATAGTTGTTCAAAACCTATTTTTTTTATAATAACCAATGTAAAAAACGAAAACAGAATGTGGAATTTTTATTTCTTAGAAATTTACGACTCTTAAGAATTTGGATTAATTAATGCCACTTTTTGTATCTTAAAAATAAATCGTAAATTATAAGTTTTTGAAAAGTAAGATGTAAATACACGAATGGTGCAAACAGCTTTTGTTCTGTTTTTTAAGTTAATTAATTTTCAATGCATTTTTTCTCGAGTAATCCTTTTTTATACTTTCAAGTCTTTATTACAATAAAACATTTTATCCGTTATAGTAAAAAATAATAATCATATTACTATACAAGTTATTTATTTATTTTTGCAGCGGACACGATTGTACAATTACACTAGTGCTGCGTCCACTTATCACCCGCCGCACGCACGGCTGCTCCCCTCGTCGGATTGTGGGATCAGCACCACCTGAGTCTGCAGAAAAATATTCTTGGAGGGATTCATTCCCGTATTTTGAACGATTCTACCACAGTACATGAGAGCACTGAGTAACTTTTTTCGCAAGTCGGGTATTTGCAGAATACAAGAAAAGTTATACATATTAAGAATTTATTTCCTTAGTCATATTTGTAAAACAAATCTAGAGGCGGATTTTAAACATTTTTTACTAAATTGTTAACTCTTTGCTTGCCCTATAAAACGTACATGTACATATAAACAATTAGACTATTCAAACAATGATGAAGGAAATGTTGTACGTTCCGCAGAGGTTTTAGTGAAAAACCCTAAGTACCAAATATTATCCGGGTATGCATTCCAAAGCCTATAAAATAAAAAATTAAAAACTATTTTAACAATAATTACATGTTTAGAGAATTTCAATGGATCTAATTATTTATAAAAACTATTCTATCACATGAATCAATAGAAATACCTTGTTGTTGTATTTTATAAAGTATAAATAACAATCCCATTGGAATCCCTATTCCCTCTCCATCCCCCCCCCCCCCCCATGGAACCCTACCTCTCCTAGACTGATAGTAGCAGGACTAATCATTCGGCCAATTGGCGCTCTGCAGTGATTTACATATCGTTACCTCATCAGCCACGCAATCAAACCTAGCAATATGTATGTTATTGAGTTTACATCCCACTTTATTTCCTTTGCATAAATTAATTTGAACCTTCATTACATCAACGCCAGCGGCGCCGGCGGTTAAACATGTTTCGGATACTGCGTGCTGTTTAAAACAGTCGCGACTAATTGAAAGAGTATTATAAATCCAATACATTTTTTATCAACGTTCAACCATTGCCAGCCACCACTTCAGCTATCATTGTGGCTTGGAAGGTTTACATATATGTAAAAAAAACTATCAGCTCTCTCACTCCTTCTATTTATTGAAACAAATCTTTATTTCTTACATGCCACAATCATTAAACAATGGCCAACGATGTCTTTGACTGCCCGTTTGATACAAAATTGTTCAAAATTGTTGTTTATGTGCATTATAGACAACGTAACTTAACGTTTAATTTAATTTTTATTTTACCACATTATTACCTTAATTATTTATCCCCTTCCTGACTTTGGTGAGCTGTTTACTTCCTAGCGTTGCATTAATTATGGCAATAATTTAGTTAAAAAAATAAAAATGAACAAATAAAATGTAAACGCATGTTATAAAATTGATTCGTACATATAAAAGCTCATAGGTTCAGTATGGGTTTGAAAAACATGCTACGTCAGTTATTACAATTTACTGTTTTTTATTACAACAATAATCATGAATTCTTCTTTTTTATCTGAACGATACGCGCTAAAGCAAAATATTACTGCATCATCAGGTGTTTAAAGAGTAATTAAGACTTTGCTCGATTAACAATAATTGCTCAGCTATGAAATTTGCTTTATTTGTGAACTTCAAATATTCGCTTGATTCGGTGATCACATACTGATTTCTTGGAAACGCTCAAACAAATTGTACAGTAAAAACGTGTTCACTATCCTTAAAAAGGTTTTATTTATTAAGTGGAAAAATAACGATATACTTACAGGATTGAAATCAGAAAGAGCTTGTTTACTACGAAGTCTCTTTTGATAGTGATCGTATTTTGGTAATTTTTTTAAAATTTAACCCTTATTTTTATTCTGACTCCCATACACATAAAAACATTGAACACTTAAGCAGATATATAGGTATTGCTGGTCAGTTCCATTTTTCAATGAATTTATGTGTTGTATATGTTAGATTACTACATTATATTTCTTGATTTTTGGTTGAAAATTTATATTTCAGTAAAAAGGCACATTCCACGTAATTTTTGGAGTAATGTTGTATCCTTAGAAGTTTTTTGGATTCAGCTCCAAAGAGTTTGTTTTGACATTTTTGTTAAAGAGTCGCAAGAGAGGGTTGCAGGGTCATTTATCTTACTTCCTGAAGTTTTCTTATCTTGATGGGGTGAACACTTCAGCAATCATAAGCAACTCTTCCTCCCCAACCGGTGCTACCGCTACCTTCTGCAACAGTAGATGGGGTTATCCATTGCGATCTCCCATGAAATAACATGTAATTATGATTGATACCTTATAACTATATATATATATATATATCTATTTATATATATAATTATATAACTACCCTTATAACTATATATATAATTATAGAGTTGCTTGTTTCTTTTAGGTTTCAATTTATCCAACTGCACTGCAGGAAATTTAATTTAAGACACAACATAAGTATTTGAATAAGTATTTGAATAAAACATTTATATTGTTCTGTTCTTAGGAACGACACGAGTGCAGTAGCGTTTCAATAGTAAAACCCTTACACATTAGTTTAATTACATTTTTATAGTTTTCTCCATTTTATGCTTTCTTAACGCCTCTTATAGACACCCCTGTTCTCTTTATCCCCTAAAAATCTTTTTGGACTGAAAGGACTTAAGTTTGCAGAAAAATGCACTCCCTGGTGGGCATTTAAAGTCAGATATTAGTGTTGAGGCTGGCCTCTTTTCAATACTAGTAATGTAATTTTTCAATAATAGTAATATATAGTAATTTATATAACTTTATATTATATAATAATGTTATATATATTATCACAGAGAAGGTGATATTATATAATTTATATAACATTTTAATACTCAATAAAAATAGCTTAAACACCATATTATCATTTTCCCTGAAAATATGTTGAAAGGTTGTCGCTGTAATATTGACTCATATGGGTTCATATTTACGTCAATTTGGATAAATGTTTCGAGATAATTTTTTATTTTGACAACAATAGCATCATCTAGTCCTTATTTAACATTTAAATAGCTGAACAACATACCAAGAAGAAGAAAAAGTAAAAGTTTTTACCAATTATATGGCCAAACAAAACCTTACCTTGTCGGTAATAATTGCTTACCGGATATTTCAGTTGAGACTCTAGGGGTGCCTAGTTTGACTTTGCACTCTACCAATAGATAATGGATTTGAAGCTTACTGCGTGCGTTAGCCTACTTTTTTATTTCGTATTATTGACTTTTTTTATTGAACTTAGATTTTTCATCCCGGCAAGAATAGGTTGAACAAGTAATTTATTTTTATTTTGAACTGCCTCAAAGTAATTAATAAAACTTAATAGAGGGTCCAAGAAATAAAGTTTAGATATTAACCTTAGTGGTGATTGGTATCCTTAACGTTTTAAAAATATGCTTTGCCTTTTGCTTGTAGCTTTCACCATTAAATTTTAAAAACGTACTCTCTTGAAAAAAAAAATTATAGACAGGCATACTTGTACCTATAGGTATAATCAATCATTTCGTTTTAGTTAACTGATGGTTTTATTTGTTTTCTCAAAATTCATTTGTAAACATTTACAAAATATAGAAAATAAAAACGTATTTTAAGCTGTTTATAAATTTAAAATATTGAATATAAATACCGTATGTATTATAAGGACTATACTAATACAATCGTTTTGCTATTTTCATCAAATTAAGTTAAGATTTGTTGGGTTAAAATCACTTCTTATAGACCATAACATGCCTTTGTATAGTAAATCAAGGGTTTACTGGAAGAACAAAGCCCTTATCTAGTTTATGTGTGGGACGATATTTTATAGCTGCATTTTACGATATCGACTTTACACTCGTTAACTTCATATTACATATAGATTTTATCTCTCTAATATATGACATTAGACTTGTTTAATCGCTTTTACTGTTTATACAGTTTAACGTAAGACCGTTTAGGAGATGTACTATTCATAATTAACTAAACCAATTTAATTTTTTGTATAATGAGACAAAATAGCTTAAAAAGTAAATAAAAATGTTTAAGATTTTAAAAGCTGGGAATTATTGTACGTTTTTATATTCGTAGATACGTTAAATTATATAAAACTATTTCTACAGATTAAAAAAAATCCGCAAATTCTTTATCGTCTGAAATTATTACTTTATATGAGGAAAATATAATTATATTTTTCAAAACACAGTTGATTGTTTTATTCCTTAAACAATAATTTCTTATAATCATTATTCTAGAATGTTTCTGTTTTGCTAATGAAAATTATATTCAATTTTAGTACAAGAACCTGCAAAAATTTCAACGAGTAAATGATACAAGGTTCAATGGAGAAAGATTTTGTTAAACACGAGTTAAAAGGAAAGAACAACCTTAGTTTTACGAATGTACATAGACTATTCAATATTAGTAATAAACGACTGTGTATGAATTTAATTTATCTTCCGAAAAAATGGTTTTAACTGCTTTTGATATGGCTATCATGAAGCCAACAAACTGGTAACATTTTATACAAATTCACAAACAATGTTAGAAGTAGTGAAACTAAAAAATGCTTTTACGGATTAAAAAATGTTCAAATTAAGTGTAATGATTGAAATGTTTAATTTTCTTTTTCAACTAAACATTTGACGTTGTTTCAGCTGGAACTACATTTTATTAAGGTTTTAATTACTATTTATTCAGTTAAAAGCAATTGAGGGTAAAAAGTATTTGAAGTTATTTTAAATGCTTCGTATTTGTATGGTTTGTAGCATTATCAATCGGCAGTGAACACAGCTGCAAAGTGCCATTAGCGGCCATTATCCACAGGGACAGCTAATGTCAGATTTGTTGCGGCTTCGGATCTTTCCCCATTGCCTAATGGTCATATAAAAGCATTACAGCTAAAACATAAGAGTCATAAAAACTATCACAGATTACATTTAACTATTCATTTTTGTAATTTAATGACATTTTTTAAACACCTGTGTCAAAATGTTTTTATATTTTAGCTTCTTTGTCCTACCTTTCAATTATATTTGTTGATCATAATGAATAAGTGAATATTACGTGTCCATTAAATAGTCTTTAGAAGTTTTGTAAAGATTTTAAGCATATTATTCGAGCCTTGCTCCATCCTCAATTCCGATTTTCTACTTACAATTTTTCGATTTATTTAAATACTCAATCATTCTTTCAAAATTCTGAATTATTGTTGTATTTTTCACTTAGGGTTTTGACAACGCAATGGGTGATAATAGAGTTCTTTATGTTTATTTGACATTAGGTGTACTTTTTTACTGCCACAGATAGAATAATAGTTAAAAACGATTTGGTTTAACTTTTCACTATTACACATAAAACAAAGTTAGTAAGGATTTTATCTAAGCGATCTTTTATACTATTATCTAGAGATAGTTTAAATCAAATCTACAATTCCAATTGTAGTTTTCCTATGAAAACTACAATTGGAAAAACCCCTCCGAAAAGAAAGCATGGAGTCTCTGTCAAAGCATTTTTATTTGTTTTAATTCGAAGTTTAAGAGTAATTTACTTTAACCCTCTTCAAAGCTCTCTTTAGTGCAGTTTGATTTAGTGATCAAGACGTTCTTGGTTAAATGATTCTGGAGGTAATTTTGTTTGACGTTGTAGCGTGTGCTTTTATCACTTAGTTTTCCCCCATCCCTTAAAAACATAAATTACCTTTTTAGCATAACATTTTAATTCGGAATTTCCTTTAATAAAGCCCATTACAAATAGAACATTTTGATGAACAATCTATCATTATACAATTATGTAAAAAGATATTTGATTGTGCACCTGTCTCGTCTCTCATCGTACGGCCGGTATTTGAATATGTCTCAAATTTGAATAATGTCTATTCTACAAATCTGTTTGTCTCAAAATATGTATTCATATTGCACAACAGAAGGTGTTGCAATTAATATATACAGCCTCTTTTTTACTTACAACCTATATTTTATTGGTTTGCGAAATAAATTGGCAAACTGAATGAACGCAAAATTTGTGAAATTATCCCATTTGAAATTTAACGAAGTAAAAAAGGGCCAGTAATTTTGAGAATTAAATGTGAAGTTACAACAAGTGACTGAACGACGCGGCTAACGAACCGAACTCTCCGTAATTACAGATTGAATTTACACTTTGGCGTATGACCAAACAAAAAATAAACTTCACGTCCAATTTTTATCATTCTTTAAGTAATTTTATTGAGCATATTTGCCACATTGGACATAAAAAGATACACATTTTTGTTTCATGATTCCCCGCGCCAAATCATAAGCCAAGCAAATTATGCATAGAATAATAAAGGCTTGACAACGTGTTCGGTTGTAAAATAAACATTGATCAATCATCCAAAGTTTAATTTATAAGATTAAATATCAGCACTCAACCCTAAACGTTTTATAAGAAAACTGTTATAATAAAACGTAGCGGGACAGGGAAACTGTTAAAAATATTGTCGAATAAATATGAATGTAAATATTTTTTTCTTGATCGAGTAACCAAACCCCATTGTCTTTTTTTCTGGTGGGAAGAAATCGTCTTTCAGTGTCAGCGCAAGTGTCAGAATACTTTGAAATTATTCATACATTTTTTTGTCTTCGGCTGGGATGTTAACTGAAAGGAAATCTGATAAATAATAATGTAAGTTTAATCAATACAGTTCGGTTGAAAATGAGCCAATAACGATGGTAAACTTATACTTTTTTATCCAATAATATATCATTACAGATTATTTTGTGGATGTAAATTCCACAAGAAAGGCAGATCTTTAAAAATAAAAATAATCTACTTTGCCACAGATTATTGGTCCCTCTACACCGTGAGATTATTATTGTACTAAATCAACACTGACGGTGTCGGAAACGAAGGTACCAAATGTATTGAGTTACGGCGTAGATTGAGCGTTAATGCAGTACGAGGTCATTATCTGGTAACTTTAAAGGCATTAATTTGACCATTACCTCAAACATCATCACCACTTACTGCTTTAGGTAATGTCAACTCCAATTACTCACAATTTGGTTTGATTTATGCATTGATTTAAAAGTCCTAGGTGTAATGGAAAATACTCTTAAATCATTGCTCAAAGGTGTTGAGGTCTTTAAAATTATTGTATTTACAACATTTTTTGCTGGTACCGTAAAACACAAGACACCGATCTAATTTGTGAAAACCAAAATGACATAATATTTCACAAGTATAACAAGAATTTGTTTTTCTTAGAGCCACCCGGCAAAGCGCAAAAACCCAAGTTTACCGTGAAACATAAAGCATTACGTCAGGAATTAATTGCTTTCCAAATTCATTTGAAATGTATGTTTAAAAGAGTAAAAAGGGCTGTGTATGGTGTATGCTATGCATGTAATATGTGCTGTTATAGCGTATCCTGTAATCCAGCTAGTATCAATTGGAGTTCAAAAATAGTGGATAAATACAAACGATGGATTATATATGCAGTAATCCCTAGGGACGAATAACGTTCGCACTGGTGAATTCTATTTTCATCCAAGAGACATCATAACCAAACTTTAACAAGTTCGTATTTAATTGGCGAAAGTTTTTTCGGTTTCCACGCTAAACTATAAGTCCCTTAGTTGCCATTTTGTCCAGGCAACAAAAAGGTATAGAGGGAATTTTTTGGAACACAATTTTTTTTTTGCAGCTTTGTTTGGAATAGTTAGGATTTGAACATATCAAAATTCCCCGTCCGTAGCCCTTGATGGAGGGGGGTTTGAAGGTACCATTTTTGGGGTTTCGTAAATATAGTATTACATATTAAATTTGAAAATTAAAGGAAATTGAATTTCCTGTAAGAAAAGGATATAATACGTCTACTTTGGTCCAACCATTTACAAGGTAAGCATTAATTTTATTAAAATTTGAAAAAATATCCCTTCTTTAAGAAATGCATTTAAATTTGTGGGTAACATACTTGCCCAATGGGGTAACGCTTTTTTCACCTAAAGGAAAATAAACAGCATTCAGGAAATATTGATAAAATGTCCAGTAATTTGACACCTCAATCATATAAATTGGTCGAAAAAGGTGTTCGCGAGCTCACAAAAAACTTTATTTTGGAAAAATTTTTACATAATTGTAATAATTCCTTGAAAAATAATATTTTTTGTGAGCTCAAGTAACGCCTTTATTTTCGACCAATTTTTATGATTGAGGTGTCAAATTACTGGACATTTTATCAATATTTCCTGAATGCTGTTTATTTTCCTTTAGGTGAAAAAAGCTTTGCCCCATTGGGCACGTATGTTACCCAAAAATGTACATGGATTTCTTATGGAAGGGATATTTGTTTACATATTAAAGAATTAGTGACCTTGTAAATGCTTGAACCAAAGTAGACATAAAATACATTTTCTTACAGTAAATGTATTTTTCTTTAATTTTCAAATTTAATATGTAATACTAAAAGTTTATAGTTTTCAAGATATTTAGGAAAAACCAAAAAATGGTACCTTCAGACCCCCCTCCCTTCCACCCCTCAAGGGCTACGGACAGGGACTTTTGATATTTTCACCTCCTAAATAGTCCAAACAAAGCTGCAAAGTAAAAAATTGTGTTCCATGCAATTCCCTTTATTCTTTTTTTAGCATTCTTTGCCTGGACTAATTGGCTGTTGGACGAATCATCGGAACACCCGGAACAGTCCGGTCTAAGGAACATCGGCCTTGGACAGTAACAAGACAGCAAGATCGCGCCCCATCCGACAGTCATCTTTCACTCAATTCGCCTTAAAACATCCCTTACTCATGGTCGGCGTCTCATATATAGAATTTATTGGGAATGGTAATGGTAACGTTTTGAAATTTGATTACTTTGACATAATAATTATTAAATCAAACCATTTGCTTTTAAGTTTTGCCCTCCTATGGTTAAGGAAATCGCAATACTCAGCTTAAACTCAGGTTTCAAAACAAGGTAATTAGAACAAGATTTTAGTTGTCCAATTGTACCTCATTTTCCCGTTTCTTCAGAAATATTCTGAGCTTTTCTTCTAATTCTTAAAGCTTTTCAATGTTTTATAAAAATTTCCTAATGATTAAAAGTTTTTTTTCTTCACACGGCTACATACAAACATAAAACAAGAAGTGAACCTAGATGCATACCTCTAGTATGTACTTCCTCATTTCACCTATCTATTCAAACTTTTATGTGGCATTTTTGGTGGAAAGAAATTTTACAAATAACATGCACAAAAAGGCTAAAATCACACCAATTTAAGTGAAATCTTGAAAAATTTTCCCCGGACCCCCCTCAACTGGGGGGTATTCCATACCCCCCCCCCCCCAACCCCTCCCATGAAAAAATCTTGGGTGCGCCACTGACAATTAGGATCCGCCCCGTTACAGTTTTATAAAAATTGGGTACGGACCTTCATAAAATGTAATTGGTGATCACTGACCTATATCTACAACTAAAACTACCCAGCTATATATAGTTCAACAAACCGCCACTGGGCTAAGAAGATCGTTTTTACGGCATACTTAGAATAAAAATTAAAGAGTAATTATATGCAAGGCATATTACTTTTTCAAATATTTAGATATTTTATAAAAATAGTATTGATATATTTATCTGATCTCTAATCGTTGCATGTTTGTACGTGTATATTGTACTTATTGTACGTATAGATTAATATTCATGTACTTGTATGTACATAATTGCATTTGGACTCGAATAAAGTGTATTTTGAAAATTTCTTTCAATACAAAACTTATATGACTTAAGTTTATGATTATCAAAAAATTATTTAATTGTAGTGAAAAGTATTTAATTGTAGATATAACTTGGAAACTACCAAGTGGGGCTGCTTTGACTGTTTGACAGGTACTGAACTCGACTGTAATGAACGCGGGAGCTTGTCTGCCGTCTGCTATAGGTAATTGATTACGCTAACCTACACCCAGAGTGATATATTCGGTACACAAACCGGTTAGTAATTAATACGATACATGCACACAGACGTGTAATCATGGAGTTATTTTTAGTAAAGCTGCATTTTAATGCAACAACTGTAAAGAAATTACACCATCGGTTAATAACTTTTATTATTCTGTAAAAACAAATCGTATGTTTGTTCAACTTTATTTATATTTTTAACTTGAGATGCACTATGGTTTTTTGTAACGTTAAAAATTCATTTTATGATTTTAAAAAGTGATATTTTTAATGACTAAATAAGTACCAACGCACAGCTCTGTGTCACTCAATTCTTCTGCCTGGTCCAGGTTTTTTAGTGAACAAAGGGTTCACTATAAAAGTCAATGTTACGTTATATGTTTATTTATTATTATTTATTTGTCCATGTATTAATGTATTAATATAATGAATAACTGAATTTGCTGATTTGTTTTTTCATTTTTAGTCAATTAACAGAATAAATTAAAAGACAAGCTTGATTTATCGAATGCTAGATATTGGAAAATTTGGTTAATTTGATATTTTCAAAGGACTTCAACAGAGATAACTTTATAATTGTGAGGAGTTTACCCCAAATACTAGTTGGACTTTGATAAGGTAAGGTTAGCAAAAGTATTAGGAACTGGTCTTCCCCAAGACCGGAAGAGGAATTTATATCATCGATTCTTTTTTCATACTTTTGTCATTCTATAGAAACAAATCGTAAGTTTATACCCCCACCATCATACCGGCACATAAGACACACACGTCCACAGGTTCATCACGTAGGTGGTTGACGGTGGAGGTTACTTACAAAAGAATAAATTTTATTGTCTGTTTTCTGTGGTGATGCCTTTTTCAAATAACTGTCTACAACGAAGCAAAACAGTGATGCATCAAAAAGCGTTAGATTAAATCTACAAACTCCTACGACTTGTATGCCTAAATGTTGCTAATGAAATTTGCTATGAATCAAATTTATGTTTGACGTGGGCAAATGATTCTGCGTCAAACGTCTACCATAAAAAATTACAAAGAATAAATATTTTTGTGCATATATGTCTATGTATTCACAGTTTTGGCAACTCATCACTAATATTTGAAATAAAAACAAAAATTGTTTTAAAATGGTATATTTCAACCTCTTATCAGAGGTCATCTTCAGCCATAATAACCTTAGTAAATTTTGAATACTTAGAAAACTCCATCACAAATAAAACATACCGCCATTTTGTCCACCACGACGCCGACGTCTTACACTGCCATACCCATTTACTTGTCACTTCCCAAATCCAAATCCCAAATCACTTGTAAATCCAAATCCAACCACTACGGCCGGTATGCGGAAACGCAGTCAATCATTATCCAAACTGATGAAGTAATTTACATACGGTTATCGCGTCAACTGCGCAGTCATTCCAGGTAATATCTATGCTACACAGCTCTATCTCAGATCATTTTAATATGACTAGACGTTACAGTGGTTAAAGTCTTAAAGTACTGCTGTAACATAGACGTCCGTTATAAAACTAATATTGGCAATTTATAGGCAAATATTGTATAGGTAAATGAGTTCCAACACAAACATTTATCCAGAATTGGACGTCTTAAATCGTCATTGTAATCAGTGTTTAGCAGTTTATAAAAATTGATAGAGCAAAGCATTTAACTATTCAGGTGATCCGTGAAGAAGCGTACATTCAGCATCAATTACGACACAAATTGCTTTGGAGCCTTTGGGACAGAGGAGAAAAAATTAAACAGCAGTCCCTTAGTGGGATGAATACGACCGGGAAACTGCAGTTCATCTACATGTTCCACAACAGTCTATTTAATTTTTCGATTGTCTTTAAAGCGAATGACTTTAACTATATTCACTTTGAGTTTTGCGTTGTATCAGTCGTCTATATACTTATGAAAACTTGGTTTTCAACTGATTCAACAGTGTAAATATTTTGTTGAACATACACATAACCGAATAATAGGAATTTTCGTCATTGAAGGATTTTATATTATTAAATCCAGTTAGTTTTAAGAAATAGAGTAAAAGATCTATAACAACTAATGAAAGGTTATTCAGTTCTTTATTGATCATTTTTTATTGCTTTAATTAGTTTATAAGAAAGAGTTATAATATTGTAGGGTTTTAAATCATCTAATTATTTCCTGATACTGTAAAATTTTCCAAATTGGATAAGTGCTTTGGTTGCTTGGTATAGGCCAAACGTTATATATAAGACAATTTTTTCTTTGATAATGATGGTTTATTTTAGAAATGCTACTTGTCTAAAAATGTAAAAAACATTAACTATACATCTTCTTAATTTAATATCTGTCATAATAATCAATAAAAAGCAACACAAAACACAAGGTTACAAAAGAGGAAGGAAATACCAAAAATTGTATTTAGTAAATTTTTACACATTTTCAAGTACATTCTAACACTCTGAAGTCTTAAAAGCAAAAGAAAATTCACTACCTAATCTAGTGAAACGCTGTGATGGCAGGGGAACAGTTTTAATCTTAAACTTTAACTTTAAATGGTATTTTTAATGAAAAATTTATCTTAATGTGATCTGGTCCCAGTTTTTTAAAGTTCATATCAAGGAGATAATTACGAGAATTAACACAGCTTTGGGTCGTAAGAGAGCAATGTAGAGATCATTTGTCTTACTTCCTCAACTTGTCTTATTTTGATGAGCGAACACTAAGTAATCATAAACAATCCTCCCCTCTGCGTCCATGAAATGCAGAAAGAATTCTTTTTCTTGAACCCATAGGCTTATGAGGTCATTTTTCATATCTTTTGGTACATTTACTACAAACTGGGTTGGAATAAGTATTTTGATGAGCGTGAGCGTATTTTGGTGAATTTAAAACTTGGGTTGAATCATTAAAATATAGTATATAGTGTTACTGAAAAAACTACCCCGTTTGTGGATTTGTACAATACATCGAAACAGATTTAGGAATATTTAACAATGCCAGTCATGGAAGAGTGGTGAATTTAAAACTTGGGTTGATTCATTAAAATATAATATATAGTGTTACTGAAAAAAACTACCCCGTTTGTGGATTTGTACAATACATCGAAACAGATTTAGGAATATTTAACAATGGACGAGTCATGGACAAGTGGTGACATGTTTTCCGTCTGTCTCTCTGTATGTGTTTTAACCGATTTTAACATAGCTCTTGAACCATTTTAACGCAACAACTTGGTGTGCATATATTGAGTCAACTAAGGTCCCGTTTTGTTGCGGATTGTCAAACTTATACTTTGCACCAACCCAAAATAAAGGTGACTATTTTGGTTTCTAAAGCCATTTCTAACATCTCAAAAACTCAAAAACTATAAATTGTACAAAATTCTATATAGGGACCCAACAGTTTCAAATTGTTGTAATGTTTTCGGTGCTTTCTAACAAATAACTAAGAAATTATAACTACTGAAGCTTAAAATTCATCGGTTATTTATGTGACAACCGTACTAAACCCTGAGTTAATAATTGAAAAACAATCATATGTAATAGTCATGAGTTATTTATTGGTAGAGTTTATCTGAAAAGAGTTATAGTGTTTATTACGGGGGTTGTATTTATGTTTGTTGTTGATAACATTTTTTTTTAATTTCCATTATTCAAAAACTATTATATATAATAAATTATGTAATAACATTCATTAAAGTCGGAATTGAAATAAGATAAATAACATTATTTAAAAAAATAAAAAACATTATTTATAAAATTAAATATCCCGACGAAAGTAGAATTTATTTATTTGTTACTAACACTAAAACTTAAGTCTAAAATACGGTGATTATTTCTACAATACAGTTTTACCCCTCGGCAGGTGGACATGAAGAAATAATTACACTTGTATCTCGTCCCCCGTGTCCTTCGCTTATCACGCTCCTCACGCACGCCGCCGCGTGTTCCCCTCGTCAGGTTGTGGGATCGGCACCACCTGAGTCTGCAGAAAAAAAATCCAGGAAACGAACTACTTGTGTTGCAGTTAGCAGTATTTTCCTTACTCATGATTATATTTTATCGACTACTTTACGAAAGTGCCCAAAAAGTTGTTATTGCTTGGTTTGCAACCTCAGTTACTTTGTATTTCTGAAAAAAGATTTCCACTCCATCAAAATTACGTTGAAGAGGATCGATACTCTGTCCAGTTCTTATAATCATTTGGCTATGTGTCTTTGACAAACGCCAGGATTGGGCCACTTCAACTATCAAACATAATTATTACTGCATCTGGGAGATTTAAACCGACAGAAAATAAATAACGTGAGGTAGCGTGTAATGTTGCGCCTAGTGGGTGTCGGGGAGTGCGGTAGAGAAGTCGCTACGGGAAAGGGGGCACCCGGATTTATATTTTCTACCTATTTGATTTCCCGGTTGTCGTGCAGTTAGAGAAACACTGTTGTCTTTAGAAACAACAGTTCGTTCTTATCTGTATGTAAAAAGCATGTTAACGTAATACAGATCATTTTTACGTTTCTAAATAAGGGTTGCATATTTATAATTTGACCATTCGACTCAGCTTCAACTAATTCATATTATAACGCTGGCTTTAGCACATTCTGGTTTCAAGATTCTGGGTTAAGAGTTTGCAGGTTAAGAGTTTTGTGTGAAGTCAATTAGTTGAATCTTAAACACAAAATATGGAATGTTTTCCTTAATGTACACATTATTAAGGTCTTGTTTTGTTTCAATGTTAATTGTACTTGTACGATTCATATTATTTATATGCTATAAAAAAGACGACTCAAGTTATAATGCAGACAAGATACATTATATCATTGCTGATATAATGTAGACAAGATAGCTGATTGCTGATTTAGCATTGTTCCAGTTACCTTATTTGTAGAAGTTTAACATAACATTTCCATTAACCATCATTACTTCAGTGGGACCGCTAATGGCAGATTTGTGACGGTCCGTCCTCTCCCCTCACTCCTTCACAACAATGTGACGACCACCACTTATCCTTGATTGCTCCTTTTTATTCTATTCCTTCTTTGTATTTTTTTCTGTCATATGTTTTTAAAAAGATTGCTTGGTAGCTAAAAAGAATGTCCTATAATTATTCAAGTAATAATATTAGTACAATATCTGTGGTAAAACATCGATAAGGATTCTTCCTCAGTTAATAGTTTATTTATAGACCGCCAAAGTATAAAAAAATATGTAGAGTGGCTCATAAATTACAACGTCTTAAAAGTTAATAAGAATAATCGATCAAAATGTTTCTTGTTTGAACTGTTTACCACTTTTCTTATTGTTGCGTTTAAATTAGCGTTTCTCTTGACTTTTAAAAATTACCTTAACGTAGCTTTGAACGTATTAAGGTTTTTTTTATGAACTTAGTAAAGCCAAAAACGGTTGACTTACTGACTGACTCACTGATCAAAGTTTCTACAAAACTAAAATGCTTTGGGCCAAGAAACTTGGCAAAATTAATCATTATAGGCTCTAGATGCATACTAAGAAGTGATTTTAAAATATAGTATCTCAAAAGGCTAATATAGGGTATATTATAAAATTCAAAATTATTTTAGTTTTCAAAGCTTATTTTCTAAAGAAATGTAGGGTTTTTGGGCAATGAATCTTGGCTCAAGTATTCTTCATAGGCTTTAGATGCATACTAATGAAGGATTTTGAGATGTTTTCTCTGGGAAGGCTAAAATAAGGTAAATTCAAAAATTCAAAATAGCGCCCTTTTCAGTTTTTAGAGCCATGATTACAAAATATTAGTAGAAGGCCTCTAGAATTTCTTTAAAGAGACAAAAGTAGGAGTTCCATTTACTAACTGTACAAAACTACTTATCTTATATTAATGTCAGATAGGCTACTCGCGTTTCACGGATCACCCGAAGTAATCGAACTAGAATCTTGAAACTCTGCATAGACATACTTTTTGGTGTATTAATAAACATACTAAATTAAAATTTTAGGTCTTTGGAGTCCACCCTTTGTGATATTTACATCAGTTATGCATGTCTCTTTTTCTTTTACGTCAAATTGGCAGACAGGTTTTAGGGCACACCGCGGTGCAATGAATGTTCCGAGTTTAAACCACTGAAGTAGATACTTTTTCATTCAAACTGTTAGAAACCCAATTTTTTAGGTTAAATAATAGATTACCTAGGAGATTTTAGTACTCTTAAGGCTTAACTGAAAAATTAGAATATGTTAGCACATGGTAGCCAATTTATACCATTTGAGGAGAAAAGGAAAATTGATAGAGAAAACGTTTCACCTTTTCATGTCAACCTGTGATGGAGATGCAACCTTAAGTTTATAATTAAGCACTTAAAAACGTATAGTTCAGATAAATTATTGAACTCATCAGTCTATTTGGAAATTTGTGAAAATTACACATTACAAATTACGTATAATTGAACCAAACATTTGTCTTCATTTCAGCGAGCGAAGCCGCGGGTATATCTTCTAGTAAAGATATAAATCTTTGTCTATCTATATCTATTTTATATCTATTTAATATTTTTTATTCTATTACATATTACCAAATACTTATGTTATATGTCAGATTTATTCTTTTTCTATAGCAAATTACAATTTCAGTCTAAAACCAACTCTTTACAATCTTAAAAAGTGTTGTTTTACATTTTAATATTTTCTTCACAATCTTGTCCTCATTTTCACATTTTGTTTATCGAACTAATAAAACTACCAGAACCCCCATTGACTTAAATGCAAATTAAACCAGGACACCGCTCTTATTTTCAACACCAGAAGACTTTCACTGACTAACATTCGCTCCACGTCCAATTTATAAACTCTCCCCTTCTAATTAGTGCCCAGTGATTCACAATTTCATCAAATCCGAGTTGAATACGTTGTCGGAGGGGAAACTTGTTTGGGAGAAGTTTTACTCTCTATAAAATATATCATAGCGGTCTACAATTTGCTCTTACTTAAAATCCTGTAGTTATTTTTTATTTCAGTAAATAAACATTTAAATAAAATTAATATTTGATTAATTTCAATAAAATATTAAAATTTTATTATTAAACCATTTATATTTGGTACTATGGTAAATCTAAGATTCAGACATTTAATAGATAGGATACCATGTTTGTAATCTTTTTAAATAGTTTGTTTTTGATGCCTACGTATCGGAGGCAAATTTATGGCTTCATGTCTCGCCTCGTATGCTCCGTCTGTTTGTACTATGTGGTTGCTGGTTTGGGCAGTTTAGTAGTTGTGCGATGGCTTGCAGTTTCTATTGGGTTTACAAGCTTTTAAGCAACAAAGCAGCTCCTTTGGGTTTCATTAGATTGATTGTATCGACGTCAGGTTCACCAGTGCGGTTTACATATAAAGTATTCTCTTCGTTAATCTGTACTTGTTCCATGTTTATATTAGAATCATGCAAGCAACCTGTAAAGGGAGTTCCAACTCGGCGTTTTAGCCAATCAGTCTTTCACTGCGTCCTTTCCACAAACCCTCCCCTTGCAATTAGTGTCCGTTAATTTGCAATTCCGCAACTCGGAGCTGAATACTTTGCTGAGAGGGTCGCTCACCTAGTGAAATTTTCAGAGTACTTTTCAGCTAAGGCGTAGGTTACATTACACAAAATACACCGTGTTCCAAAAATAACTGATCAATTTCAAAACCTAACAAAACCCGTTTAGTTAAATGGAGCCAATTTTGCATGTGATTTTGAGGTAAATGTACTCATAATGACTGTATGATTGTTATTTGTAAATATCTGCTTATTCAGAGTTATTCCTCTGAGCCTTTATCTTAAAAACCTTTCCTACAAATTTGCGCCGAGCAGATAATTTGACATTACTGGCACAGACCTAACACCATTTGACTTTTTTTACATTTTTAAACATCGTAATCATATATTAAAACACATGTTCATAAATTTAGTGTCACAGACCGGAAAAACTTGTGACACGTATTGGAACTGTTAGAGAGAGCGTGTTGGGCCTATCATGCCTGATTCTTTATTGTAGGTAACATTTTTAATTGAGTTTAGACATCTCGTGATCACCTAAAAAAGTCGCTAGGTTTACCTAAACTGGTTTTATTAGGTCGTGAAATTGATCCTTTTGAGGGGGGGGGGGGGGCACGGTAAAAAAGGATTGTAGTTTTCCATGTCCAACAAATGAGAAAATGATTCCCTTAAACAAACAAATATCTCTATGAGTTTTTGTGCGCTATGTTTTTCTTCAAATCTATAATTTCATTGCTAGATCATATTTATGAATTTGGTAATTCTTGGCAAATTTTACCTAAAAAAGAATAATTTGATTTTTTAAATTATAGTTTAACTTTTTGACGTCTCCACGGTAGCTATTCAAGCTTTAGGTAGTTAATTTTTATTATTATGCTCTACTTTTTTTACATAAAATTATTTCAACACTAGTTTCCACTTAATAATTTATCACCCTACCACCACGTTTGATAAAGTCTCCCTTTCCTGTCCCGATCAGACAGTGAGATGTGTGAATGGTCACTCAATGGCCTACGAGGTCCTCCTGAAACCTTATCGTTACTTTATTAATTAATAACCCTCTGTCGCATGTATCCGAAATAATCTGTTATTTCTTAAAGAATAGCAATTAGCAAAATTGAAGCAATATATATATTTTTACAAAATTTTTCATTAAAACATCGAACACACTCATTTTACTATAACTTGTCATTAACTTTACTCCTTCTGTTTTATATTAAGGAAAGTAATGTCTTATAATATAGCAAACTATTTTTTAGATTGTTTTATTTCAACTACTGTTAACTCACAATGTGTTTCTTGTTTACAGGTGAGTCATTCGAATAGTGGAAAAGTCTTCTTGGAAGTGAAAAAGTCTTCGAATAAGGCAAGTTGCTGTTATGAAACTTACCATATTTTATTAATTTTGATTAACACTAGGATTATCTGATACAATATGTTTATATTTCATCAGAAAATGAGCGTCGTCATCGATTAGATGAAATTCTAAATATGCCCCACGATATCCGAGGCTTGCGAGTTATAACACTATCCTCTGCTTTAAAGATGGGGGAGGTAGAATGTATATTTATTTGATTTCAGGGGCGAGTCTCGAAGTTCAAGTGTAATTGGCTTGAACTTACTTTGAAACTCATTTACCTCATTTGATTTAGCGATTTAAACTTGGTTAGTGAAATGATTCGGGGATAATTTTGTTTGACATGGCTGGCAGTGCTTTTAATCACTTAGTTTGCTACCTCCTCTGTAATACAGACTTATGAAATGCACACATACTTGTCGTAAGTAAATTTTATAATGGTCTCCGCGGTTATTATTAAATATTAGAACCTTTTATAACTTTCCAACTTAAATGAATATATGGTAAAGTGTTCCAAAACTACTTATTTTTTACTTCCCGAACAACACGGTACAATACAAGAAAAATATACACTAAAACTTTATTGTATTTTATTATATCATCTCAATATAATTCAATGTGTTTGTTAATATAATTTTTGTTAATCTCTTTTAATTTATTTAAAAGGATAAAACTTGGTTCACAAACCTTTTCTTCCGCTATTGCGGCTGCTAACCAGTAAAATATGTAATTAATTTGGTAAAAGCATAATGATTAATATTGATCGATGCTTTCCATCATTGCTTAGTTAATCAAATTAAAATATTTTTACGACGAAAGTGTAGGTTAATTCCCTAATACAAAACCACTAAGTCTTATTTTCAACCGTGTTCGCTTATCTCATTTCATTATAAATTAATCTCCTGGCCTACACCTTAATAATTGGAATTTCTCTCATTTCACTTTATTTAATACCACAATTACAAAAACAACTTTTAACCTCAAACCACTTATTGTTTGGGTATTTAAATACACCCATTTAATCCGTTGTAATATCGAGAAAAAAAAAATTAACAACCACAATCTCAAATAGCGGATTATGCGGAGGTCACCGGATCAACTCTGAGTAAAAACATGGGCAAATTTTGCTTGGATTCGAATGTGGAGAGGACACTTTTGCTATTGATTAATGGGCTGTAAAATAGTAGACAAAACACATCTAGTGTCTTTGTCTAATGCTTCAGGTAGTAGTCTCGCCCATCCCATACTTGCTCTTCTTTTTTAAGCTTTCAAAAACTTGTCTAGATAGCGTCGGCATTTAGAATTTTTTTATCTTTTCAAACCAACAATTACAATTTTATGAAACTATACTTATTTTTTAACGAGAACTTAAAATTGATGCAATATGATTAAATTTATTCTTTTTAGTTTCTTTTATATTTTCTATAAAAAAGAAACTCCTATTTTTGGAGTGTATCCAATCTAGGGATCTGTAATATATAAATTTAAATAACCCTACTCCTTTGAAGAGTAAAATTATTTCGCCTTCAACCTGCGAGCGATATTGTCATGCACCTATGTAGAGCATGATGCATTATTCACTCGGCAGGCGCTAATTCAATGCTGCAGTGACGAGATAAGCCGCCTCTTTGATGTTGGGGTTGAATATCTTATCTCAGGATGCCCTGCGATTTAGAGAAGGCCATACATATATTTATAACTCTTTTTCCATTCTTTCGTGTTAACTACCCTACAAATACACGCAAAGAAATAAATAATACCACCGTATTGTAAATTTGCTTTTGTTGCATTCTCAATCAAGTTTGTTTCTTTGTTAGTAGGTTTAGATTTTATACGCACTGGTTTACATAGCTATCGCAGATGTATCTTTTTATTATTTATTATAACTGATTGAGAAGATATCGAAAACTGCTCAATTTACGGAGCATATTTTTAGAAAACCGTAACATTATGTGAACTTTATTAAGGATTTTATTTTTATATATCCTTAAAAGTATTTTAGGCAACTTTTTATGCTATGTATCCACATTGTGCAATCCTGAAATTGTTAATAAATTTTGTGAGGAATAAAACAATCACAGAGTTAAAGTATTTATGTTAGCGCAGTCATTTTATAATTGACAGCTTCTGATTTTAAACTAAACCAAAGCTTCTGAGGTCAAATTTTATCCTCCGAATGGGAGCAATACAAAAATAACAATAGTTTAAAATCGCAAATTTATTCCCATAATAATGCCTTATCTTACCGTGAAAAACTAATTTAGGTAAGCGGTTGATTTGTTGCAAATTCGTCGCCGTTGTACAAATGAATTTATTGCAAAAAACTTGACGGTTAGCAACTGTTTTCAATTGCAGCTTTGATTTTAAATTAAATTATTTCAATGAGATTATTTCTATAAGCTAGCATAAGCTAGCTGTGCAAAACTGAGATTCATTTCAGTGTGAATGGAGACTGTAGCAAATAAATGTATCAGATCCTGAGCTCGAGCTGTGAAAAGCAGGCGAAGAGTTCCAGAGAGGGTGATTTTTAAATTACAACTAGCGCTCGCTAATGAAATTACCTCTTTCCAAGTTTGATGAGCGTTGTGTGTCAAGCTAGTATTAACAACCATACACTTTAACCTTAGACTAAGTAGAATTAAAGTCTACGAATATGGTTTTAGAAACGAGTGAATAACTTTTTCTGTGGTTTTCTACAATTCTTATTTGTTAATTTAGGAGAAAATACCAAACAATTTCAGACAGATATTTTTGATTGAAGAAGGGGCTTCCGTACAACTGACTTAATTAGAGTGCGATATTTTATTTGCATTTTTTTGTTTTACCGTCAAATGTTGAAATGAAATGAAATTAAATGAAATGAAATTTATTTCCAAAAAAACTGATACATAACTGAATATATTGAAAAAAGTACAACTTAGGAAAAACCTTCCCACATAGGCAAAGCCTGTGCGTGGGAGGTGAGCTCATAACCAGTCCATCTTAACGAGCGAATCTTCATGCAGAATCCATTTCAGACACATAGAATATAACGAAAATAATTTAGTACATTAAAGAAAAATACATAAATAAAAACCTATAATTTAGTAGTGAATACACAAATTTGTTGTAATGCACAGGTTTAATGAGGACATACTTGAGGCATAAGATTAATAAGAAAAGGTCACAACTAGGATCCGAAACCAGTTTGATCTAACAATGACCTTGACTGAGATCTGGAACCATGCAAACGGACATACACACACACACACACACACACACACACACACACACACACACACACACACACACACACACACACACACATCGGTCCCTACACAGACACACCCGCACGCACACGCCATACGCACACACACGCACACGAACACCCTTCATCAGGAGTACAGAGAACAGAGATAATTATCAATCTGACTACGACCCATTAGTACTGGCCATTTATTTACGAGTTTTTTTATATTTATTTAGACTGCAGGGTTCGGGATATTTCAGATTATTCGGCAATTTAGAAAACAAAATGGTTGCAATATACAGTGAGGATGTTTTGTTGAAAGATTTGTTAACTCTTAAAAACTGTATCCCAGTGTTGACTGCAAATCTAGTGGGGTAATTGTAAGTCGGCTGGCTAAAACTAGACTGTTTATTTTTAAAAATATAAATATGTAAAGTTCTTGTTAAAGCAGTAATAATGCGCTTTGATGTACAAAATAAACTAATAATGAATTCATTTATAGGTTTTAATAATTATATTAAAAGGACCAATTAAGAAATACAATTACGATTGTCGTAGTTTTTACTTCTTTAGGTAACTAATTGTATTAAGTAAAATAAAACATTTTAAAAAATATTGCTGTTAAAAATTATATTACATATATATTATAAAACTCTATATTTTGACCCCTTATTATTAGATTTTTTTATTAACTTTATCATTTAAATGAATCATACAACATGACAGTTTTTCATAGATAAAGGTTTAATATTTTCTCAATTTAAATGTCAAACGTCAAACAAACCAGACTAAGCTTAAGATAACCGTAAAACATGTTACAGGAAATCAGAGATAACTCTGCTTGAACATTAATATAGCGCAAAATACCTCTTAAATATTACGCTGACAGTTACGAGCCAACTAATTTGTCAGAATCGATCCTGTCAAATCAAGCGCTGGTAATTATTTGTTGAAGTGGTTTCGCTCCCCTGAACTTCGGTCAAACCAACCGCCTTGATAGATGAACCGACTGATCGACAGAGGGGGCTAATGCAGTTCGTGGTGGGGGTCGGAGGGCATCACTGCTTAAACAACGATTATTCTTAGTTTGGCCTGTATGGTTTGCTATATTTTTCTTAATAACTTCGTAAAATTGTTGACTATGAGCTAAAATTTCGAAAATAATTATACTTTTTCCCGAGAAGAAATAACGGTTAATGTACCGGTACCACGGATCGCGAGTATGATGTTTATCAACACGGGGATGAAATGGCACAGCAAGTTGGCAGGAAAGTTTTTAGTAAAATTATTTTAGGGTTTGCGTAATAAAGCTATTAAGAATAAATGTTTGGGGTATTTGGTTCGAAATTAACCACGTTATGCCACGTTATAATAAAAAACTGAATGTAAAATTGTTTTTGTTTATATTGTTACATTCAAAATTTTATTTTAGTTCTCGCAGGAACGGAGTGACGTCGCGTCAGTCTATATAGAGAGCCGCGGCCACTCCGTGTGGGAGGACCGATGCTACTAGGTGTCGAAAGGGAATTACTTCCCTACCTGTCTCCTCAAGTAACATGCGCATCCGTGGCCCATCAGATGGTGCCTCGTGATGATAATTACACCTCAGTAGCGATCAATTGTTCTCCTTTTGTAGAACTAAACTAATGTAACTCTTCTAAAATGCATACTAAGAATCTGAACTAGGTGTTATTAATTCTGTTATTAAAAGAAATAAATGTTCGTCATTCTATGAGTTAACAATTTTTCATTAAAGAATGACTTCCAATTCGTTAAAAAAATCGTATGAATTTTAAATAATAAAATATTACTTAGTAGTTAACAGTTTTGTCTGAAAAATAGAGCTTCAATTTTTCACGCTGCAGGTTTTCAACAGAGAGAACGAGAGATGAAATTTCATCAGTATTTAATTCGGTTACTCCCTTGGTTTATTCATTCAGGGAAACCCTATCCGAGGAATAAAAGTCCACGTCAAATATCTCAGTTTGCAATCAGAAAATCTTTGATGATAATTACTTACCTGTTGTGGTAGGTTCGGTGTTGAGTGGTTGATGTGTTTTATGACTACAGGTCACCCGCACTCGGTTTCCCTGTCTGAGGGGATTAATTTATATAGTAATAAGTGAAGCTGAATTAATTATCGTAACGAAAGAAACAACTCACTACAGTATTCATTGTTGTTTATTTTAATTACTTATAATTAGGACATTATAATTTTGAGAAGTCATATGTTTACTTAGCCTATAGCTTAAAATGTAAACCAATGAGACTCTTGTAAATAAATAAATAAATTCATAAAATGTGTATTTTGTAAGCTAAATTATAATTGCATTCTATCCATTATAAAAAATATTGAATAAGCTGATGTACTAAACGTTAAGTATGGGAACTGTAATACATGGGCTACTTTCGTAGGAAGAAGTATAGTATCACCAACTTCACCAAATATGGTAACCGCTACTTAGACTTCATCCCCTCTGTAGATAGTCAAGCGATATCTGTTGATATGTTGTCATGTTTATAATTTTTAGCTTGACTACACTAAAATTCAATGACAAATAAATTACTGTTTATTTGTTTTATAGGGGTAAGTATGTGATTCTAAGTCACGGTATTTGCTTAATGAACGAGATTGTAAATTCAATTTTCTATGAAGAACTATTTCTATTAAAATAGCTTAACTCTCCCGAAATTTACGTTATTTATATATTTTAAAAAACTAAAAAAATGTATATGAAAGACGTAAAAGCACTTAAGATAAGCGCATTGTAGGATACTGTAGTATTCACGTTCAAAAACAAAATCTTGGCGTGTAATTAATTATCCTGGAGGAATCGTCTTGCACGTGCCACGTGTTTACATTTTAGGTATTTGTATTCTGTGGCTCGTCATTTTACAACAATGCCCTACGTTCCGACCCCTTCCAGGGGTTGGGATTGCAGTCTGAATTACTGCATACATTGAGGGACACAGATAAATTGGAAAAGGGTCACTTAACCCAATTACAGGTTCAGAGGGTTTGTTCTGCTTCCCGGTACTGAGCGGAAGTGGCAGTAACGCTCATACGCACGTTGTGGCAGCTTTGGAATAAGAATAACTTCTAGTTCACTTTAGCAAAATAATTAAGTCTAAATTATTCGCCATTTCCACCCAGCTTCCATAGGTAAGGTCATCATTTCACGAATTTATCAACCACATGCAGTCATGAAAATAAGTAAAAAGTAGTGAAATAGGTTTTCAGTATGAAAATAAGTTATATAACAATGGGCCAATCGCTCATTGGAATGGAAACCTTACATGGATGAATACTTGGTTAGTTTGTTCTGGTAAATCTCTAACTCCTCAACTCAGTGGTCTAATAATTTCGTTTACAGGATTATACAAGCAAAGATTTTAGGAAGAAATTCTATTTATTATTCGTATAAACGTAAAATTAATTTAATTAGTTGATAACTGCACCCATGTATTTACAGTTTATTTTTACTTATTTAAAACGTCATGCTAATATTTACTTGAAACCTGAAGCTAACGTATTCCAAGATAAGAATTTAAGTATTATTTTGGAGTACAATGAATAATATTGAATATTTAATTGTAGTGTTAACGATTTTTAACCGGTTTAAAAAGATTTTAATGGCAGGAAATGTATTGAACTTCGGGGAATATTTGAATATTGAACGCCTCCATAGGCATTCATTTAAAATAACAGATAAAAATAATTCAATTACATATCTGCTTCAATGTTAAAGTATAATTCAATTTACAATTCTTCGTTGACATTGGAGTTGATTTCCCAGAGCCACCCATAAACTCAGCCATTCTTTTTATTCGGAAGTTGTTATATGATGTTTATTTTTCGATGATGATACCTTAAATCGAAATAAAAATGAAATGAAATGAAAAATCGTTTTAATTCCCAGTAATTAATTACAAGTTTACAATTGCTTTCAGTATAGATACAAACGAAAATAAAATTATTTAACAATATGCTATCTTAACAATCTACATTTAGAATTTTTTGCATATATTTATCAATACTTTGCCAAGGGAAATGGCCTGCATGGGCAAAGAGCCTGTGCGCAGACCAGAGCACCAATCCAACTGACGATGGCTTACAAAAAACCTTAAAAACGTTAAAAGCTAGAAACATACATTTCTTCTCCTCATGTTTGCCATAACGATGCACAGACCTCTTTCCAATAAACTATCAAGTAAATAGCAAACATATTTTTCTAGATTATGCTCATTTGCATACCTAATTTCGCCTGTTAGCTACTTTTTACTCCTACTTTCTGGAAGGATGTAAACATCTAAATTAAAACGTTGTCAGCTTTGCATATTGTAACACAAGATAAATTGGCATAAAATTCATAAATGCATCTTTTGAGGAATAAATGTTATTATGGACTCACAAAATTAACTTTTACTCTTGCTGGGCGCAACTCGACTCGTCAATTTGCCGAGCGGGGACGAAATTAGCGAGCGTTAGAATTGTAATTTCAACCTCCCAACTCCCAACGCCCATCGCCACCCTCACTGCCCTTTATGTGTATTCACTGTTATGCAGAATAAGCAGATTTCCTCCTCTAAATAAGCATGGCTCGCTATCAATGCTGAATGCAGTGAAACTTCGCTTCGCGTACAAATATGAACGTACGTAAGTTATATTTTAATCCTCAACCAACAAATATCTTTGTTACTAAAGCATTTATTTATGAATGTTTCAAAGTCTAAAAATATGATAGTGTTTTTAATGTTGTTAATTGATAAAAATTTTCATTCAATAAGTCGATAAGAAATGTTTTGTCAGGTTTTTTTCTTATTAAAAATATATTAAACTAGTAGATATACCCGCGGCTTCGCTCGGTGAAAGGATAACAAATGTTTGGTTCAGGTTCAATCATCCGTTTTTTGTAACGTGCATTTTTTACAAATTTCCTAATAGACTAATAATGATTTCAATGATTTCTCCAGACTATACGTTTTTAAGTGCTTCATTAGATAGAAATAGTATATTTGTTTGAACTTTGCCTATAAATCGCTCTCGACCAGCATGCAAGCCCTCCTAAAAATTGAAATTCAGAAAATCCCCGATTCTGTAAAAATAACTGTATGATATGTCCCAGCAGAGTTTCAAGATTCTAATTAAATTACTTCGGGTGATCCGTAAATCGTGAGTATGTGGAAACTGATAAATACATAATATAAGAAAACTTTAATAATTTTGTACAGTTTATTCTTTTAGTAAATGGAATTTATATTTTTTGCCTCTTTAAAATATTTTGGAGACCTTCTATTCATATTTTGAATCCATAGATCTTAAAAACTGAAAAGGCCGCCATTTAGAATTTTTGAATTTACCTTATTTTAGCCTTTCCAGGGAAAACATTTTAAAATACTTCATTAGTATGGATCTGGAGCCTATAAAGAATATTTGAGCCAAGATTCATCGCCCAAAGCCCTACATTGTTTTGGAAAATAAGCTTTGAAAACTAAAAATGGCCGCCATCTTGAATTTTATAATATACCCTATTTTAGCCTTTTGAGAGGATATATTTTAAAATCCGTTCTTAGTACGCATCTAGAGCCTATGATGATTCATTGTGTCAAGTTTCATTGCCCAAAGCCTTATAGTTTTTGAGAAACTGTGATCAGTGAGTCAGTCAGTCAGTCAACCGTTTTGGCTTTTATATATATATATATATATATATATATATATATATATATATATTAATACTCTTCAATATTATCATTTTAACTGCGCATAATACTCTGCAAAAAATGTCTATATCCTTCTAAAATCTAGATTACACACTCACTCGTAAATGAAAAAGCTAATTACCTATCAGTTTAAAAACTACTTAACTAATTAACTTTAAAGTTACTAAATAATTTAGACTTTTTAAATTATAATAGTTTATTACTTGCAATGGTGGAAGGAACATAAATTTTGCTTTGGTTAGAAGCCTATACAAATTATTTACAAGAAGTAAGACACAAATCTACCTTGGCGTTAGTTAACCTTTATATTTTGATTGTTTAACCTAGTTTACGACGATTCAATTATTTAACCAATTTAATATAAGCAATATTTATTTAAAAAAAGTCACTTGTAAACAAAACGTTACAAAGTAGGTAACAATTAAAATTTAAACTACGTTACACATTACTTTATGATTCGGCTTTCTGAGCTAGCTCAGTAACTAGTATAACTGGCACCAAATCTTAAGGCCCACGCCTTCCAAAGGACTAATGTTAATTTTAGTATTGGGCTTATGGACGGCGTGGGCCTTAAGATTTGTCGCCAGTTATACTAGTGTATGTTGTGGGCCACAGGAGCCACGATCCGCTGGAAGGCAAGCTCAAATTGCAATTCTGACGCCCACTAATGAAATTACCACCTTCCAAATTAGAGCAACGTGGTGATAGAAGTGGCCAACACTAGATGTGCTCTGAGTCTAAACTTTCTCTTTGAAGCATTTTTCCACGTCTGGTTCATTTTTGAAGTAATAAATATATTGACCGGATAGCCGAGTGGATAAAGCGCTCACCTCATAGCCTGAGGGTCGCCGGTTCGATCCGGACCAGGATTGAAACTTTATCCTGGCATTGGGCTATGAATTGCTATCTAACAAAAGGTAGCCGTTAGATAGTTTTTTTCTGTCCTCCCTTCACATCCCAGGACGCTAGACCTAGCCCGGAACCGTTTTACACATTACTTCAGGCTAGGTCACGGCATTATCACTTAGCGAAAATGCCATTGGTGAGCCGTTAGATAGTAACAAGACCCGGGGTTAGACAGTTTAGTCCGTTCCCGATCAAAATTTAAATTCCTACTGGCGTAGAAAGACACATAAAATAAAATATACTAAAAATCTTGTATTAAAAACCTGAATAAGAATCTATGTAAAATAGTTGAATTATTGGTCACTTGTATGAAAGTTGAGTATACAACTGCAACTGGTACTTTAAAAAAGCTGCTTTATCCCTGTGAAGCTTCTTTTTCCCTGTGTTGTGCTTATAGAAAACAGTTTTTAACATTAATAATGATTTACATTGTTTATTCCTTAACTTTATATAACTACCTAGAATAATCTGAACGGGGGCATGCCCAAAGGCAAAAACCAATTGATCACTTCATATTAGATACGACCTCGTCCTCTCCACCCTACAATGCTTAAGACCCTGGCGAACTCTCCCTTACCGCATCAAACAGATCATTTATCAAGTTAATGGAGCTGAACTGAGTTAATACTTGACAAATCGTAGGAATTGAAGAGTTTTAATGTAGCCCAAAAAATGGGTACATGGGTATAATACTTAACTCGAGACAATTATAACACATGTTGCAACAATTATTAGAAAAAACTCATCAAAATATCTAATACCTAAAAAAAATTCATTTGTACTTCGTTAAGTCCAAAGTTTTCCGTTTACAAGGTATAAACAAATGAAAAATCGGGAGAAAGATCAAATTATTGAAAGAGAAATCTCCATTCGCTAAAACAAATGAGAATTATGTGAGAGTGTAGTTGACAGTAGGTGTCTGCGCCCTCATCAAATTACGGGCCCGCGCCGCGCCCGCGCCGAGGGATTTGAAGGATCAGCAAAACTGGAAAAGGGCGGCAAACTGAAAACGGTAAATAGATTTGTGTTCTTAATTAAATTTCACTCTTCGTTGTCACCCGGTCCACGCTGATTATATATGGATATAGTGTAGCAGTATTCTCTAAAAAAAACATTTTTGCAGCACAAACTATAATTTTATTGAAAAATGTTTATTCCCTGCAAAATATTCATTATGTAATTTAGACTTATATAATTACTTTTAAATAGTTTTAATAAGATTTTACTCAATCTTTAGGTGAATTTGTAATTATTTTTTTTAGTACTCTACTTCCCAATGGATTGATTATGCCTGAAAAAATTATTTTGTATACAATAGAATAGATGATAACTATAATGATAAATTATTTTCATATCATAATTATTATGTTATGAAAACAAGACCTTGACCTCTAAAAAACTTAAATAAAATATCTTGGCCCTGAATTACCGTAATGAACTTTCTTGAATTAATGATTTGCATAATTGCATAAATTGGTTGTCAAAAGTAAGAACCAAATTGGGGAGAAAGATTCTTACTTTCATTCTTGCTAACTTTATTAAGTAAATAGGAATATTTTGAAATCGTTGGTTATATTGACTAAGCTAATTAATTTATATATATAGAAGAATATACAATACCAAATTTATTGGCAAATGTAGCTTGTCATTATCTGGAAAAAAACAGTGAACAAAAAACACTTCCAATTGCAAACTGAGGAATCAGCCGGGTAGCTTTCATATCCCGAATCGCGCTGGCCTGTGTGAATAAACCAGGCGGTAACTAGATTAAACACTAATGAAATTTCATCTCTCTCTGAATACTGTCATCGCGTGAAAAATTATAGCGGGATGGTGTGTAGAACATAGTAACCAAATTGTGTTTTATTAGAACAAAATGTTTCGTCCTACATGATGAAATTCTGTGTGTAACCGGGCTTTTCTAAATTACAAAGCTGTAATAATTTGTTGATAAAACCATATTTTTATCAATCTGTGCGAACTAAGGGACACAATATAATGAGTATAATGCTTACAGTTTCAAGAAAATTTAACTGACGCGTTTTTGTCCTTGACAATCCTAAACCCAAATCAACTGTATTCCATATTTTAATTCCATCTTTTATATTTTTTATGTTTTTATTTATGACAATACTTGAAAAACTAATCAATTTTTATACAATTATTATTGTAATAACCATACTCATCGAAGTTTATTATTCACCCTAGAAAACTTACCACGACATCGTTTCAACAATCCATCACGGCTTAATGTTCATCACCAATGAGGTAGCAAGAGATGTTGCGTTCAATTGAAGCAAAATGTAAGTTTTCGTAAAAAAAAACACCATACGGAACCGTTATGTTCATTATATACATCGACGCACTAAATAAATTGTATACCCACCGTTGACGAAATCGGGTATTTATGGTCTGGTAACCTGGAAGTTAGTTCTGAGAAGCAGGAAGTTTAATGTTCCACTAACTCTGCTGATCCAAATCTCAAGTGATAGCCTGAACACAGTATATTGTCAATAATTATGGGAAAGGAAAAAGATCTTATAGCTTATTTCTTAGCACAACTTCATAAAACTTTTTAAATGGCTTCGTGCATTTGAGGTCTTTTGTAAATGAGCTTTAAATCCCCCATTTTTATATGTCTATGACAGCAAGATTGTATTCTCACTCCCTACTTCATGGAAAATAAATTAAACCACCTTATCTTCTTCTTTACATATCTCAATAGAACATACGGCTTTTCTAAATACAATTTTCTGGATATTGATTTAAAACTACCCATTTTTACATGCCTGCAGCAGCAAACCTGCATACGCTTTCCACATATAAATCTTAGAGAAAAAATCATATCAAGCCATGCCAGGTTGAAATATGTTTTTACGCAATTGACTTCACTAAGTATGCAGGTCTACTGCAACTGGGGTATTTTAAAATTGTTAAAAATGAAATGTATAATATAATAGTTTATGACCATATTGAACAAACTGCAATAACAAACAGTAATACTCTAATATTGAAATAATAAAACCAGCACCAAGAATTATAACAAACCCAAAAAATTAGAGTTATGCTTTAAACATAATTTACCATATTATTAATTCCATTTTATTATTATGGTAATAATAATAAACTAAGTTATGTTCAAAGTATAACTGTATTTTTTAGGTTTGCTATAATTATACAACTTTATAATTATTTACTCGGGAGTTCCTTTCCTGCTGCCATTTGTGGGGCCTGGGGAAATTAAACATGCAGCCCTAATTGGACAAGGGTCGCTTAGCCCTCAACCTGATTACACGACTGGAGGTAAGGCTGCATGTCTGGCAAGTAATAGGTGTAGTTTCTGTCTATTTGGCTGACCCATATCATTTGCAATATAAATAAATAAATTGCAAAACATAGTCTTTGCAAACTGGTAAATATCTTACTTTAACATAAAATATTGTCAAAAATTATCCATAGCTTAAGCAAAAGATGAATTTTTTTACTCTAACTTTTTATTCTTTTTTTACCTTAACTTTTCTATTCTTATTCATTTGATTGTCTTCACATTTTGTCTTAGATAAAAACTATTTTATAAAATCTTTCAAAACGAATTATAAGTTTGCATGCATTAGTTTTATCATCCTAACGTTTTTAAACCCATAGTAATAATATAACAACTACTCAAACATATAAAAATAGATGAACTCCGCTACTCCGCTCAAGATAACATTGTGACACTCGGTAGTTGATTTTGAAGCCACCACATGTAATTGCGTTACGCTGTGTAAGTACATAAAAACACGCAGCTCAGTAACGTCTAGCGAGGTGCGTACACTGATGGCAAGTCGTAGATTACGCCAGGTGAGGGATGGCGGCCCGCCCCTTCTGTGTAACGTCCGGGCGTCTTCCTGCACTCCTCTCCCGTGAAGCATCATACATACACTCTCAGTCTGGTCTTCATCACTGTCTCAAAAATTTAGGTAGGGTATTAGAAGCCTTACACATGTAGCAAAAATACACAAATTAGCTTACAAACTATTAATATAATAAAATGGTTATATTTTCTCTATGTGGAATTCGGTGAGCAAAAAGTATCTTAAGGAAATTTGCAAATAAAACGGAGTGTATGGTTTATTTTTAAATATACAAACAATTACTAGTAAATAAATTTAAAGGGCTCACTAAATATGTTGTTTTTCAAAGAAAATTAAAAATCAAGATTTTTCTTTCATTACGTAAACATTGTTTAAGCCTTTCTGACAGTAAGGGAAATAAATATAAATAAATGTACGTTGTGACATTGTGCCAGATATTTTATCAAAGATTTTTACTAGCAAATTCTTCATCATATATGAGAATACAACTTAATTTTACCGGAGTAATTCAACATATCACTTAAGGTAACTTTTATTTTATATTTGGATAGTTAATTTTAAGTAAGTATGTTAGCACTTCTGGCACTACTGTTCTCAAGGCAGCGTGCCGGTCACTGCAGCATTGAATTAGCGCCTCACAGCCCGACATGCATAATGCATTGCAGGGCCGCGTGGCATTGTCTTGCATCGCCTACAGGCAATGGCATTGTTAAAAATTCGTTATGTCAATGTAATGTTACAATATAAATATGGTTATGCTATTTTGTTACATTAGGATAAATGAAAAAATTGGATAATGAGTATGCATAATCCGTTGGAAAGTAGTAGCTTGAGCATTATAATTTTACCTTATATAAAGCAGTTTCATGTGAAAATTACTAAATAAATCCATCTCTTTAATAAAAAATAAATTATGAAAATTACTTTTTGTACAATTGTGCAAATACCAAAATAGGCTTGTCTGCGCTAATCAGTAAATAAATAAATAAATACATCAAAGAAAGGCAGTTTAATGACAACTCTTTCATGTAAGTTTTTGTATACAGTATTAAAGGAAGCATCGGCTGAGGTTATCGAGTAAATCATGTAAATATAAATAAGGACCCACTGATTGTGCTTAAGCTTCACATATTGTGTCCAAGACATTCAGTAATGTCACAAATATTTGCTTTTGGGATAATTTTATAAACATTAAGCTTGTTAGAACTTCAAAAAAATAGTGCGAGAAAGTTAATGACCAAGAATATTCTTTGTTTATATTAATAGACCTATGAACCAGCTTCACGTGGTCGCAGATTCAACTTGACTCTATGGTAATTTGGACCCCCCCACCCCTCACTGTGGGCCACCAGCAGAGGTAAAGCTGGGGGCCGCTGTCCAATTTTTGCCGCCGTCGCAGTTTATGCTGTAATTAGGACTGCCTCCATCTCCTCGTCCAGGTCGTTGCTTGCATCGCATTTTCGGTAAAAACATACGTTATAACAGCTTTCTGTGTATTTTACAATAAAAGAAGCCCATATTGCATGATAATTTGATGGTAGGTATTTAAACCCTGTCAAAACCAGGGTTTCAATCAAATATAACTTTAAAATTAATTTCTTTTTTATAATCATATATTTCTATAATTTTATTATTACTTAAATGTACTGTGGGCATTAGTAAATTTACTATAGAAAATTTTGTAATAATTTTACTATTACTTATTGTTTAAGGTTTTTCTCTTATTTTATACGTACATAGGCTAACAATAATACACTTATACACACTACATCAAATCAGATTGCTAAATGCACGATATAAAATAGAACAACTGGAAAATTGTAAATTAAGTAATTACAATTCAAAACATTAAGTTCATTTCCTATTAAGAACATAGGTAGCGTTTTTAAAAGAAAAATCTAAATGCATTGGACGAAGTGATAAGTCCATTCATTCTTTTCCATTCTTTGTTGGTGAAAAGACTAATCTTATCTCACATCACTTGATTCTATCTTTTTGATGTGTAAAATGTATTACATAGAGGATGTCACTCCAATCGCATTGTAGTTCTGAGTATGACACATAATGTTATACCGTGAAATAACAATACTATCAGGATAACACATAATGTTATAACATGAAATTATTACACCAATATAATGTTATAGGCCTACCATAAAAATTGAATAACAGTATAACATCTAATTTTATGCCAAGAAATTATAATGCTAGTATAACATAATTTTATAATAACAGATATTGTTTTTGGTGTATGTATGAATTCAACACTCAAAGTGTTATTTTTACCAATTGATGTTTTTAAGCGTACACACAACCAATTCTCAGAATTCATAAATTTAAGCAACGTATATCTAATATTTTTTACCTAAAAGACATTTAATTTATTTTTACACTGTAATTTTCACTGTAGACGTTCACTCGCCTGTTTAATCGTGTTTGTTGATGATTAAATCTTGGCCCTCTCGCGGAAAATTTAGCCTCGTGAATTGGAGAGTTATTTATACTCGTGAATTGGAGAGTTAATGTAATATTGCATGAAGTATATATTATTTTTAACATTGCTTTTTAAACGGAAATAATTTTTATTTCGTGAAATTAATATCTCATATTGTTAGCAATAAGTGTTTGTCTGAAATGCTGGCCAAAGTACTACTTGCAGATCTTGATTTCAAAATCATTGCTGTTTATTTCACTAACATATTTTGTTTGCGTGTTTTGTCTAACAAAGAAACACTCACTTCTGTAGTTAGGATGAACCAAAAGGTACGTTGTGACAGCCTTCCGTGGTCTTCGTACACATATGAAGAATCCTGGTCTTCGGGTGATGACCACGATGGCGATGAGTTGGAGGTTGCCGATGAGTTTTCGGACGCGATGCAGCAGTCCATTTTCGAGGAGCATTCCTAATGGGGGGGGGGAACTGCTACATCGCGTCCGAAACGTCGGCAACCGACAACTCATCGCCATCGTGGTCACCGCCCGAATACCAGGATTCTTCAAACCGAAAAGTGTGCGACTGCCGTATTAATCATGTAAGTATACAAGCATACCCATGTTTGCTTTAATATTAATACGTACGCATACCACATTTTACATGGGATGAAATATTCCGATTTTTTTACTTTTAATGTTTTTATTAAATGAAATTCATAAATTTTGTATTTAATTTACATTTTAAAATTATTTCAAATTATAATCCAAAGGAACCAAAGGTTAGATTTTAGAAAACTATCGCTAACAAGATTAATAAAAGATTATTCCTCAGTGTCTTGCAGCGTTTTCCAAAAACAAGTACTTTGATCATGAACAAGTTAGACCATACACTATCATTAACTACTGGAAAATTATATCCTTAAAAAAAAGTCACGCTGGTAACTTTATCAATATAGTGAAATTATATTGGCTATTCTTAAAAATAGTCAGTAGAAATCATTCAAATCGATTAGTAATTTATAACAGAGAGTGGCGAATGACGTGCAGAATTTATACTTCATTAGCGCATCATCCTACCCTACATGTAATCAACTAATCCAGTTAGGCCTAACAAGAGTAACCCCTTTAGCAGTTGATTCGCTGCCATTTGAGTTTTAGATCACTGAATTGGCAATTCCAGCTCAGTTATAAGCGAGGGTCAAAGGCAAAGTATTTTATTGGCTAACTTTATTTTACAGCGTTGCAATTTGTACTTTTATTACTACTCATTTTCTCTGAAATGTAATTGAAGCTGGACATTCTATGGATTAGGAGTTTACCGATTCGTAAAGCAGAATAGAACTTTGTACTTACGTTTCCCCGAATAGGAGTTCAAATTTGTTGAACCAATAGTGTCTCGTAAATACAGTAATAGTATCACTTTCAAATAAAAATAAAAATAGTAAACCTTTTATACAATATTTTTATACACATAATTTTGTTTGCATACGTTTAATTCAAAGTGATTTTTAAAATATTTGTAAATTTGTTTTTTAGCGAATTTCCCCTATATGTTTTTTAGCGAATTTCCCCTATAGGGAAGAAGCTATTACCGTAGGTCTCATGGAAAGACCTAAGCCCGAGACCATGATAACTTTTCGTTTTGGGGCCACCAGAAGCAGAAAACACCATTCGTTCGAATTAATATATATATATATATATATATATATATATATATATATATATATATATATATATGTGTGTGTCTGTGAGCACGATAGTAAAAATAGTCCGATCTTAATGAAATTTGGCACAGACATGTAAAGTGGTAATCCCTCGGATGAGTTCGTAAACCAGCCCGATTGGACCACCGGAAAGGGGGGTAAAGGGGGATAAACCCCCCCAAAAATGGGTTTTTTGAGTTTTTACATAGGAAAATAAAATTATCTAATTTTTGTTGGCACCATTGAATTCAGTCAAAAAAAACAAACAATTTAGTATTTTGAATCATTGCTCTATGTCCATTGGTTACCGAGATATTGAAAGTGGTAATCACAGTACGTTGTCCCAATGTTAACCTTATGGGAAATAAGTAAAATTCTATATCTCGCTTATTTCTCAACATATCTTGATAAAACTTGGTAAATAGCTTCTTCTAGTTCAGATCTATTGAATATTGAATTAAAACCACCCAGTTTTAACATATCCGTAGCAGCAAACCTGCATACTCATTCCCCATGTTATTCTTATGGAGCTTACCAAAACATGTCAAATCTCGCTATGTTGGATTGAAATATGTTGTTTTACATTTGAAATTCGCTGAGTATGCAGGTCTGCTGCAACGGGGGTATTATTTTACTTTTTTGGATGCACGACACAAACAACCAAAATGAAAACTGTTTTTTTGTTTTTTTTGGTCGGTCTCGATTCTGTTACTTCACTATTGCAATAATAATATAGAAGATTTTACATTAATAATTAATTAAATAGTTTGGAAAAGTAATGGGTTTAATATTTTTTGACCAAGGAGACTTTTTGGTGTCATACTGAAAATCATAGTTTTTGCATTCATAGCTGACAATTTACACGATTTACACACAATGTTGAGTTAATATTACAATCTTTTAGTGCAAAATACAGCGTCTGTCCTTGTGCTGTAACAGTTCAAACACCTATTAGCCCCCTACAACCCCCATATTAGGCCATATCACTCTCAGGCATATAATATTGACCACAGGAAACAAGTTTTATCGAAATCCATTCGCCCGTTATTTCATGATGTTCAGACAAAGAAGTTTTTCCAACAAGTTGCGATGTAATTTATGTAGATTTTTATTTTAAACTGTAGTTTTTCTTAAGACCTCTCCTTAAATGAAAGCTTTTTAAAATATACTAAACATTATTTTCAGCATTTACTATTTTTTATTAATTGTAAACCGATTCGTTTCTCAAACAAGATCAACACATTCTACAAATAGATGTCTAAATGGTAAGAATTGGCAAATATTAGGAAAATTTATGGGAGAGGCTTGGAAACGCCGTTACCATTGGATAATGGAATTTAATTATTGAATTAAAAAGGAAAGCAAATTATTAAATATTCTCGCAATGTTGTGGAGATTCACATTTATGCTATTGTTTTTGTTTATGGTTTAACTTTTTTTCTCTTTCTATACTAATTTCTATACATTTACAGGTTTTTTGTTGTTGTTTTTTTTTTTACCGTGTGGCTAGAGTTAATTAGACTTTAAGCAGTGTGTGCCAACCAAACCGACGGCCTTCGTGGCCAGTGTTTAAGTGCTGTGTTCGACTTTCCACAGATGAGACAAGAATCAAAATGAAAATAAACTCTGTCAAGCATATGGCATCGAAACATGTGGCATTAAAAGTGGCAAGCTTATAAAAATTGTAATAATTAATTATGAATGTAAAAAAGCACTGTTTCATTTCATTTCATTTCATTTCATTTCAAATAGATATCGTAACTATGAAAAACAGGGCTTTTAAAATTATATTTGTTTGTATATAATGTTACATAATTATGTACATCAATAATTATGTAAGGGAAATGAGCACATTGATGGAGGTAGAGTGGACGTTTGACAGTTGCGGCTGCTGTGTACGGCGGGTGCTGCAGACAGCGCTCAAAGCAGCTCGGTTATACTGCTCTGATTGAAACCGAAATTGCATCCTAGCCATATTGCCAACTGCAGACTTATTGTCGGTTTGTATTGAGCACGTCAAGTCGATGCGAAGGCAAAACACTTTATCTGACTCTTCCCCGTTTAATGACTCTAAAGTTTTCTGATCAGTTTTCCTTAATTATTTAAAAAATACTATACTTGTATTTCAAAATACTTTGTATTGTCGTAGAACAAAACAAGTTCTTAACTTATATTGGAATATTGATTGTTTTGAATCTTATAATACTTTCTCTTACTGAAAACAACGATTTTTATTTTCAACTGCACCCGTAATAAAGGCTAGCAATTAATACAAATTGGCAGAAATATATATGACAAACTAAAATCCAAATACGGTACACACTAACGTTATACATTAAACGATCTGTGAGGAAAATAAACAAACACAATTTGATTATAAATAGTTCAATTAAAATAAAACTTTAAAAGTTTATAGTTAAGTCTATAAATAGTTTAGTTTAAATCTTGTAGGTCAAATTTAAAATGAAATGGTAATTAACTCTTCTTGTGGCTAATGAGTATAATTATTGATCAAGGCTCATACCGTAATTATTGTGTGCTTAACAGGATTTTAATTGTGACTACGTATTGATTTTTTATTTGAAAGAGCTCGTGGATACACATGATTTTCTGTTATTGATACACACTTTTCAAATATATTTCTCACAAGCACTCTGCCCTCGCCTCCGTCCCGTCTTGCGCAGCCAATCAGGCCGTGCTGGTCTTCCCCGGGGAACGAGGAAGGATTAGGGATTAACCGGTGTCACGTTCGCGCGCGAGGGAATTGGAAAAATGTCATCAGCTGATAATCTCCCGCCAAAACCAATTACGCGGGACCAGGCCAATGATAAATGATTGGATCTGGGACTTACAAGTTTTCCCATCGATTGGCTTCGGGATAGGGGAAAGTCTGGGAACGGGGAGGCGTGTCGTCTGATTACACTTGATACTATTTGTTTTTAAACGATTGTTGAAGCTGATATAAAAAAATCCATCAATTCTACAGCTACGACATAACTTGAGCCTGACACTAAACAAAAAAAACATTGTTTATTTTTAAAGTACTCTTTTAAGTGCTATGACCTATAATTAGTTGTCAATACAGTTTGTTTAGTTTAATATTTCATACAGCTTTTATAAAATGCTCGAGTATAGTATCTAAAATGATATATCGTCAAATTATTAATTTTTATAAGTTGAATATGTTATTCTAAATGGTTGGTTTCGCAGTGCACGAATTTACGAATTCGATATTTTTAAAACCACTCCATTTGTAATGTTACCGAATACACTATATAAGTGGTTAATTAAACATTGATTTCCGCTCCTTTCATCACAAATAGTAAAAATATTATTATTCTTGCAACTATTATCTTTGAATAGAATTCACTTACAAAAATTTAAATAAAATAAATATATGAGATCCTGTACAATTCACTAGTTCATTACTCATTGTAAAGAACGATTTGAAAATCAAATTTAAACAATTCAAAAACTAAATTCCATTAGGGAAATTGATGGACAAACTAAATGACCTTTGAACACAGTATTGACTTAGCAATTCAAATTACAACATGAAACACACGGACCGCGCCCAAACGGCCAACAATGACCAGTTTCCGACTAAAAACGGCAGTGAAACAAGTATACTCTAAGGACATTAGGGTATCAACTAACCCGATGTTAAAGTATAAAATTAAAATATTACAAGAAATTTGCTCTTAACGTATTAACTACTCTATGTTTAAATAATTAAGTTCACGATGCAATATTAATACTGACTATGATATAAAAATTATTCCAATGATTCGCATTCAAAACTACAGGTTAAACCCTGGCTAGAGTTATCCTTAAAACTAGTGTTACCGGGAAATAAATACAAATTCTGGATATTTTTTCTATGGGTAACGTTCTCAAGATTTCGTGTAAAAAGTATGAATGCCATATCCTAGAGAAGTAACCTCAACTTGCAAATTGCCTAGGTAAATCATTCAATAAAAAATCTTGGTTGGTTTTTTTTATTTACTTTAGTAAATGGCCCCTTGCTGAGAAAACAATAAATCACAGGAGATTTGTGAAATAATGTTAGTTTTGTTGTAATTTAACGGGACTCGTCAATAAAAAGTCCTCGTTTAATGACATAAGATGGGCTTTTAATATTCCAACCAAAACCTATACATATAATTACTATTTTATTTTTGATTTGAGAGCCCTTGACAAGGAGTACAAACGTTAAGCCTTTTTACGAAATCGTGAGATAAACTTTATAAACCTATCTTTATAAACTTTTATTTGAAATTTAGGGTGACCAAAAATCCTCACTTTTTTGTTACATCGAATTTAAGGATGCCTCTAAGATCGGAAAACATATGCAGCTCGTAAATTATAAACATTTAGTTGATGATGAGATAAATTAGTTAAGGATAAATTTAGTCAACAATCATATGTAGTTCTTAGGCGAAGAAAATATGTCACAATTGCTATTATTTAGGTATAGTTTGAATATGTAATTATCTTGTTAATCTTTAAAACCAGACAAATCTGATAAAATGCACGGTGACGTATACCACATACCTAAATTTGGATGTGTAAAGGTCAAGGCTTTGCTTACATTTGTATAGTGCCGTTGATTATATTTTTATATATTTCACGTTTGTTTTGCATAGGATTAGGACATGTTGTGGTATTGGACTTTCTAGAGAACCTCAATGATCATAATAAAATATATAAAGACGAAAAATCTCTCAAGTTGAAACATACATATATAATCTAATGCAGACTTGCAAAGAAAGAAATATAAATGTTGAATCTCGACATTAAAAATCGCTGAGTCGGAATGTGGATAAGTAACACATCTCAACCGCTGATGATAACAAAGAATAGAATTCGTCACTTTAGAAAAAGTTCACTGAGGTGAGAAGGGAATAAAAGTTTAATCCCTTCGGATGAGGCAGAGCCGTGAAAGAATCTGCCGCGTGTGAAGTAATCGAGCAGGCCTTGTGTAGGTGTGTTGGGGGGGGGGGAGACACCGTCTAAACAGAAAAAGAAGCAGACCATCTGACGCGGCATTCGTCTCGCGGGTTCGCTGAATAGTGGCGAGCGTCAAAGGCCTGTGGGGAGGGGGGGAGGGGCCGACAACAGCCGGTCTCGTCCGAGCGCCGACGAGTGCCGGAAACACCCGATCCTTCCCGATGCCGCTTTGTTGTATGCAACTTTCCCGAGCGTGTTAGTTGTTTACCAACCGCCGTTGTCGAGTGAGTTACGAAGCTCACTCCGACGATCGCGTTCTTCACTCGGGCACAGTAAATACGCCATTTCCTGCGACTAACTCGGTGCAAAGTATGTGCGTATCGTCGGAGTCGGTATTGGAGAGCCAGTTTCTGTGAGCGAGCTCGGTTCCTTTGTTCCCGCGGCAGGTTTTGTCGGTTTTTGCCCTCTTCTATTTGTGTCCGCGGCATGCTCACTCCCGGCGCTGGCCGCCTCGCTCGCTCGGCTCGCTGCCCCTCTCTCTGACTCCCGGCATGTGATAGTTCCTGTAGTGTAGTGTCTCGTCGTCGTCATGTCGCGGGTGATGATCGCAGTTCGAGTGGTGCTGTTTGTGTGTTTGCTGGAGGAGTTCGGCGTCTGGGCCCAGCTGAAGGATGGGGCCGAGTACGGCAACCATTGGGCCACCTACTACGAGCAGCCTTGCTGCGCCACCAAGCGGCACGTCCGGCATCACAAAGGTACGGGGATCAGTGCTTATCAGAGAGTTTCTTTTGGAAGCAGGCGTTGAAACCAGCTCTCAAATAACCGGAGTAGCCTATGTAATATACTCAATCATTATTTACTCTTAAAAGTCTAATATCCAACTTTGAATTAAAACTGTCATTACTGAAAAGTTAAGGTTACAGTATATTGTAACATTATACACAGAACTACATACGCCCTATAAATAATATACTTTAGTAGCGCAAAAATACCACCTACGTCAGGTTAACTACAAGTCGATTATTGTTTACTAATTGTATAGCCTACATTGTACCATCAACTTACCCAAACATACTTGTAAAATAATGTATTAATGAAAGCTGGAACTCAAAAGATTTATAACCTTAAAGTCGGATTTCAATTACATATTCAAAGAACAATTTATACCTTTAGGTAACTTAAACACGCTGAAAGTAACAAATCTCAAAAGCCGTCAGCAAATAGGCGTCCGTGTAGCCTTCTAAAATCGTTTTCAACGTTTGAAACTTGTCATGATGAAAGTTATTACACTTCGATAACTAAAAACATCAACGCTTAGTTAAAACTTCACTTGAACTTTATAAGTTTTGGCAGTTTACAACTTTAAAAGTAAACTTTACTTTGTGGCACGTTGTTTAGTAACATAATTACGGCGAGGCACGCTATTACGGCTCTTATGTTATTAATTCTTGGGTTTAAATTCGCTCTCGGTGCATGTCGAAGTTCGCCTGTCGACAGGTTCGCGTGCCGCTGCGTGTATTTCAGTCAAGTTAGTTATTAACGTTATTTTTTAACGGCAATTACGAAGAAGGTTTCGGCGAAAGTTGTTCATCCCGACTTGATTTGCGAATTAATTCCTTATATCGTCTTTAGACTTGCATTTCAACTTTAGTTTAAAGTACCTATGTTATAAATTTAAATAAGCCTGTTTGTAACTCAATTCCGGCGCAGTGTAAAACATTTTATGTTCGGATGTAAACATCGTGTCCCATTCCCACATTTTGCCTTAGAACCAGTTAATAGGAAGATGAAATTACCTCCAAACTCCAAAGTTGTCATAATCTCGGAGTTTTTAGTGTTTCGTTTATCATCATGTCGTGTCGCCGCCAAGAATCTGTCAACAGTCACATTGTTGACTCTGATAAGCCAAACCGGCCGGAAATATTTCCTCGCTACAATCGTCTCAGTCTTTGTCAAACCAACTGATGAATTCCTCGTAAAAAATTGAGTTTACGTCACCGTTGGCGGCGTGGCAAAATATATATTTTTACTCTGAGAAAAGGTAAATCGGTTCCTCAGGTCTTTAATGTAGGCTAAATGTTTCTTGCGGTAAAAGATACTTATTTTTATTTATTACGATTGGCATTAGGTACATTCTTAGGCCTGTAGTAGCTGTTATACATTTTTGCCATCGAGGTAACTAAAAAGTTTAACAGGTCCCATGGATTAAATTAATCGGTGTTTCAAAATGTAAGTATATCATCGCGTAAATCGTCGTTAAAAATCGTGTGACGATAATTAAACAAACTAGTGGACACGCGAGCTACACTCAGCAGCTTATAACTTTTCATTTGTAGGGCCTATCTATGCCTTTTTAAATGGTCTGCTAAATATTTGGGTCAGTGAGCTGTTCTTTGAAATATTCCCGTTCTAAATCTTATTGAAAAATACAAAACTTTATGGGCAATAAGGGCTCATAATAATTATCGGTTCCGAATTAAAGGAGGCTCGATCACAAAGAAAAAAACACTGGCTTATTATCAAAAGCGATGATAAACGATCAAACGATCATGTTTTGGAAATCATTAGTTTCGACGTCAGCAGTAGCATTGCAACAACCACATTTTACTTTGGCTATGTTTAAATGCCCTAGTTTTATTTTGAAGTTATGCATTTTCTAAATATATTTTGTTTTTGCTCAACATTTCGCAATCAAATAGGCTAGTTATGTTTATTCATTTACTAGAAAAAAATTTTAAAGACATTTTTAAGCCAGGCTTACACTGTTACATATAACATTTAGCATCAGTCATACCTTGTATCCCTACTACATATAGAAATCATATTTAGGTTAACAGTGACATACTCAAAATATTATTCAGGATTTTTTCGCCATTTTATTAATCAAGGATTAATATTTTCATCTTCTAGCAAATGCCATACAATTTTTCGAAAATTTTCCATATATATGAGCTAAATGATTTGCTATACAGTGCCGGCTGCACAGATACTGTGACCATTATTATAAGAGACACAAATATGAGCTAGATGTTGAGATTATGGGCTTATTTCTTCATTGCCTAGGGTTAAAATGAGTAAAAATTGAATTTAAAATTTTTTTTAAATCTTAAGAATCATTCAGTATAAAAAAAATCAGATAATGGCATTGAAATCTGAGTAAAAATTTAAAATGTTGGGGTTACAACTCCACCTTTACATTAAAAAATAATTATCCGTGATCCAAGATGGGGGCCGAAAATGGCCACCCACTCAAAATGAAGTAGGTCCTTCTTACTACCCAAAAATGTTTGGGGTAGTGTGGGATTGTTATTTCAAAAAACATGGAGACAAGTTAGGAGGAGGGATTTAAGACTCGCCCTGAATTAAAAATACGTAGAAATCGCATGTTTTTCTTTTCAGGTGATGTTTTTTGTGACTATCAATCAATGACCAGCAATAGAGGCAAAAACTTTTTCTAAATGCAAACGCACTTAAGCAAAAAACAACTGATGTATAGGCTACACAACAAATTACTGAGAAAATTTACAATACAGTAATTTGTAAAGTTAACTTTCTGCAATTTGATATGAGAACAGAGCGAAAGAGACAACATATTTGTAATAAATAAGATAACAACACGGTTCAATCGCATAAATGTAAGGTAACAACAGCAACAGATCAACGGAAATATATCAAAAGGTGACATGCTAAAATATTTACGTATACAATTTGATAAAACCTAACAAAATTCTTTTGTTGCAAAACAGTTTAGCCTCCTTCGATCAATTGCAAGGCAAAATATCTACGTAAGCAAAGAAAATCTGTTTTCAATTCACATAAAGTTTCACTCAATTATCTTGAATGTTATCAATTCCCTATGTTTAAAAGCCCAGTCTGTTTGATCGATGGAATACACACCGGTATAGCATAGATTAATGCATGCAGTGGTAAGTTATATAGCCTGGCTGGGGGTCCGGTCCCGGGGGCCTCTATGTGCGGCTTTGCATCCAGTGGCGTTGACCGCAATACGATTATTACCTTACATAACATTGCATTTACAAAAATGATTACAGTTATTAAAAGATAGAATTAGAATAAAATCATCCTATCGCTCGGACTCAACATGGATCCCTTCTGAAAGCAAACCTTACGGTCAATATATATTGTCAATACGTAATGATACTATATTACTATGTACTGACAATAAATACTAGTCAATTACTTTTTTAGAATTCGTCATCGATACATAAAACCCAATAATCTCCATCAAAATTTGTGTCAAAACCTACACTATCGTCAACATTATTATTGACCGTGAAAGTTCAGTTTATTAAAAGCTCTTAAAGATTTATTGAGTGAGCTTTTTGAATTTTTAATGATTTTTATTGATTTAAGTTGGAGCATTACATAATATATCGTAAACATTATGTAATATATCGTAGCCTTTTGGAATATCAAGGGTTTTCAACAAAATTAAAACAGCATCCAAAACTTGGCTTTAAAACGTCTCATCCAAAGACTTATCATGTAGGCCTACTCACTCAGTAAATGTAAAGCCACACAGTTGTTACTGTATTGATTTTATAAGTTCTAAGAATTGTTATCTTTTAAATTGTTATCACATTAGCTAAATAAACTTTAAATTTGAAAGATCAAACTTAGAGTTGGCCTACCGTGGTAATAAATGAACGAAAACTAACCAAAAGTGAACAAAAAGATGTTTATAGATCATTGGCTGTGCCAATATATCAGTATAGCTCGGCTAAAATATCGAGAAGTATTAAATTATTGACGACGTTGTGAGGCGAGGGCGGCGAGTGGAGGCGTGCCTTGTCAGATGGGTGGTCGGAGATGTCCACGTCGACAAGTGCCTTCGACACACCGACACACCGCTGTACTGCTGTCAAATTGGCATATTTGCAGTTTGAAACATTCAACACGGGCCTCTCACATTCTTTTGTGATGAACTAGCGTTTAGTTTCTAATTATCCTAAATAATTACTAAAGAAACCTCATAAGAAACTATTAAATCAACCTAAGTATTTACTACTTAAAATTAAATTTAGTTTTGAACTAAACATAGTCTCCACAAATTTTTCATTTAAAACGTTAGTGTCTGTCACGACGCTATATCCTTAAACGAAAATATTCAAGAAAATGTAAATAGGCCTATCTTGGTGTAAATTTTTCATTTTTATTAGTAACAAAATACAAAAACATAACTAATTGAACTGGTTTTGAAATTAAATGTTATTAGTTGGTATGGATGTAATTATAGTCACCCAACTAGATAACTATAAAAATATGTAAACATTGTTATCTCTAGAAAACGTAGCTTATGAGATTCCGGTGGCGTTGATATCAGAATTCAGATTAATAGTCATCGTACGGTATTTTTTGTTAGTGGAGGATAAAAAAGAGCCAAAATATTAAATTTATGCAGGCCTAATCTAAACCGGTTAGGAATAAAAGTTAAATAATTTCTTGGACAGCATGATACGTGTTGTTTTATTCACTGGATGAAAAAAACAAATTGGTCACACCTATCACTATCAGGTCCAATGAGTGTCGTAGAGTTATAACAATACAGAACAAATGAGAGGGGGCTCTCATTAATTCCCCCGATAATTGGCGTGACCAATCAAAATCCATCACCATTTTCAATTTATTCATATTAAATAGCCTCCAAAGCTGATATGACAAATAAAAACAGGTTTATATTATCTCAGTCTAACAGCTTTTTGTAAATCCACATGGACTGCCGGTTTCGGAACATTATAATTCCATCCTCAGGTCGACTTCAACAAACTTGAACATGAGTCCATTGTCACACTAGTTAAAAAGACACATAACACATTTAACACGAACAAAAAATACATTGAAATAAAATAGTGCACTTTAATTTAATTTGATGTGTACCGGCCGGTAGGTGAACACTGACTGAAGTTTAGTTTGTTGAAGTCGACCTGAGGATGGAATTATATGTTCCGAAACCGGTAGTCTATGTGGATTTACAAAAGCTGTTAGACTGAGGTAATATAAACCTGTTTTTATTTACCATTTTCAACCTTTTATTTTTTTAACCTCTTGTATGCAAACACAGTATAGCGTAAACTTAAATTTATTTTTAAGTGTTGCAAAGCCTGTTTTTATTTACATCCATGAAAAAAAATTGGAATGTGTTACATAGAGGCTTGGCATTGACATCAATGAAAAACTCTTTTTATACCGCTATTTTGCATCATAAGAAAGATTATATCAATATGTTGTAAGATGTAACATAAAAAATAAAAAGAGATTTGTATTAAGTCAACTATAATGAAATATAAGTGTATGTTGAACCTTTTTACCGTGCTGATCCACTGGAGATCGTAGTTGGAGCGATTTCCGATAGGTAGCACAAAGTACTTCTGTAGGACGCTCTCTTCCGGGATAATTCTTTGTATACATTAATATTTTTTTTATAAAATAAAATAAAAATTTACAATAAAACATATTGTAATGTTAAAGTTCATATCATACTTTACATTATTGTTCTTTCAATGCCTAATTTAATATCGTTGTTTTAACGTTAATTAATGTTATTTCGTATATAGTCTTAATAGAACCTCTTTAAAGGGTATTTATTTTTAAAGTTAAAGTTTAACTGTTAAAGTTAAACTGGTAAGTTAGGACCACTTAGCCCTTCTTACACGTAAACTGTTAGATAGTACAAAATAATACCGTACAAAAATGTACTAAACTATCTTTAGCCTAAAAAATGTAATCTTTTGATTTTAAATTACCGATACAGTCTCAGATATCATCAATTCACTCTACTCTTCTGTCAGCAACCCCGCTCGAAAAAAACCATCCAGAATGCACGGGCCAAATGTGTGCTTGTATCTCTGATGAATCATATAAAAAATTTTTATCATCGCTTATTAAACTATAACAAATATTCAAAACAGGCTGGATTAGTTTTGTGCCCACATTTTTAGTTTATGAACGTTTTGTCTTTTAAATAAGCATAGCCTATTTACTAAGTAAAAAAACTGTTATAGTAATAATAACAACAACTAATCCAGTTGTTATTTAAAAGTACACGAAGCTTAACGCGTTAATAGTCTCGCTGCTGGAGTGCTGGATAAATCCGGAGCGATACAAAATGATTGCTTCTCCACTACCGACCGTGTAAATCCATCTCACATTCATCATATCGCAAGTGAGGGACTTTTCTCAGTAAGTTTACTATCATAGAAATTATTTTTATTCATGTTTTATGATTGCATTAAATGTTTTGTTTGGGTTTAACAAGATGCGATTATGGTAAAATACCTTCCAATAAATTGTAGCAGAGCTTATGCAGTTCCTAGAAAAGATTTTTATTTCCATGAAGTCAGACGAGTAATATTTAGTAATACCGTATACGCTTTTATATGAAAAGAGTTTCCGTGTTATTCAATGTTTTTTTTTATAATTCTTCTAGTTAATTGTGTAGTTGACTGTTTTCCTATTAACAGCAATTTTAATTTGTGCTTGAGTCTAATAACTCCATCTTTTTTCAGCAGTTATTAAAGGCCTTTGGTCTAATTCCAAAATCCTTGTCAAATACAAAACTTATACAAATGGTTATTGATAAAGAATTGGAGTGAATAGTCCATTTTTACAATTACTTAAATATTTGTTTAGTAATTAGCTCATTATAATCTAGTTTTAAACCATTCGTACATTTGCTATGTTTTAACTCAAACACCTGACAACTGTTAAAGCTTTCTTGACCTGTTAACTGTTGAATTTTATTAGATACTACTTCAAAGTTGATAACAATTAAACGATATTCTTTAAAATCAGTTCGGATTTGTGGGTAAACGGGATCATTAAAGCGGCTCGATGTATGTATAAATTATTACCTTGAGGTATCTGTGGGCGTAGAGGGCGCGGCATGAGGGGACAGAAGGAATTATACATGAGGCAAAGGGGGTAATAGGCGTCTTGGGATGAGGAACTGTAGGGGTGGGATTGGACGTTTGGCATTGCAGCCGAAAAGTTTCGACTACCACTTTGCGTTACTCCAGTTGTCCAGAGTTGTTGCCAACCCGAATTGCATATCACACAAGTTTTTTGGCAGCAACACCTCGATAAATACCAAAATGTATTTCTTTTTCCTACTCCTTATAATTACTCAATTTTGTAACGATGTGTAATCAAAGTTGTAAAGTACAAGGACGCAAAAATAAGTAGCCGGGCCGAGTCTGCGTCAAAGGGTCGTTTCTGACCCTTTCTCGGAAACCTGGACATTGTAAAGGGCAGTGGCTATTGTACACCGGGCGAGCGGGTCTACTCAAAGAAAATTTGTTCAATAAAGCTTCCAAAGGTAAATGTACTCTCAGTAGTTTGGCGTTTTGTTACATTCTCAAGTGTATACTCTGTATACGGTAGGCTAAGCCAAATCGATTCGTAGATTTAGTTCCGTTGGTAAATAGTTCTGCAGTTTTAGAGCAATTCCTTGACTAATTAAAACATTCAAATTGTAGAGAATACCGAGATCTAAATAGTTTCTCATCACCAATAAAATGTTGGTAAAAATCCCACATTTCAAATGTGAATACACATATGACGACATATATACATATGTGACGAATATATAGGCTATATTTACTCGATTTGAATAAAAACTCCAAGTGAGTAATAATGGGTATTTTTATAGACTATAAAGATTATTCTATCCTTAGACAAGCTCTGCTGAAAGAGCTTTACCTTGTTCACCACTTGACATTTCAGTTTGCAACTCAATCTGTAAAAATTGACATTTGCAGTTTGTGATGCTATTTATTCTGTAGATTTTGTCAAGTCTCTACAGAAATATTTATAAACTAATCACTTTTGTTGTAGGGTTTTTAATACTTAATATAAAGGAAAGGTTGAATAGAATAAGAAAAAATTACATGTTATCATCTTATTTATCATGATTGAGTTAAGTCGACATTAATACGCGTAGGCCTACCCTAAACTCAACCTGCATTAAGTCGTTGTTTTAGACGGCTACTTTTACAGGTGCGTTGTACTTAACTTTTTGTCAGAACACTTTTTTGAAGATATTGAAAAACTAGATAGTAATCAATAGTTAAAAACCCTATGAAGCTTACGAACCCTCACCAACTCATTCATTACACGTCTTGAAAGCGAGCAGCGTTGACAGCTTGCCCTATTAAGATTTTAGTTTCACAATAGTAAAATCTATGTGCATATAAATAATCTTAGTTTTTAAATTCAAATAATCTATATGGTCCCGTGCCACTGGGTACCGAGGGCATTTTTACAGATGAATGCAACTTCCAATGCTGATTTATATTATAGAATGTAGAATCTGAAAACGTTGTCAATTAAACTCTTAATCCATTATCTTAATCCTCCCCTGTGATTATGATTCAATGAAAAACATTTCATCCTAGAGACAATTCTTGTACTCAAAGATTCAATTCCACTCATATATTCAAGTATATAATGTTACCTGCGAATAGATTTATCGGGTTACCGAGTCTCCAGCTCACCTGCCACGCCAGCCTGCGCTCAGTCATCAATTCAGCTGCCAGCGCCAGCATTGTCGCTCCTTGACCAATCCCACCGCTGTGACACTCCATTTGTTATCATCGGGGGTTTACTGAATCACGACTGTTGTACTACGTAGGCATAACCCAGGGCAGCTATCGATTCACAACTGTTTTGTTTACTTAAGCGATTGTTTGCCTTAAATATTGGGAGTTTTAAGTACTGTAAATAGTTGCTACAAATCCTTGCAGTCCATCAAGAAAGTATATAGGCCGAGGCCGATTCAAGTTGTAAGGCCCAGTCTGTTCAATGTTAGCATTGGGCTTATGGACGGCGTAGGCCTTGTGTTTTAAATCGAAAAACCCACTCGTGTTTGACTGACGGTAAGCTGATTTTAATTCGCACTTCTAAGGATATACCAAACTGAATTTAAGAGTTCATAGCTGTACTTGGTTTAAAACGACTATTATTTTTTGTCGTTCTTTTAAATGTACTTCTGTGGTAAGGGCAAGAGCAGAATTACTTTGCATTTCTATTCATACCATATATCAGTACATGTTATTGGAAAAGCAATATTTAAAAACATACCAGTGAAAAAAGGTGAATAAAAATCCTGGTTAAAAAATAGAGGCTTTGGTTTTTGGCCGACGGATGGTTTTGCCTTTCTGAGGTACCATGTCTCATAGTTTGATTTGTGATATTTTAATTTTTATTCAACAATACTGTGTCTCTTATGTTGTCAGTGTAGATCCACCTCTAGTATAAACCATCATTACGATACCATTTCGTGTCTTATTTGTGGTTACTGGACCACGCACGCACGTACACTCAAGTGCCTGTCGGTGTTTACACATAACGCATGGTGCATTAGACACGAAGTAAAAATAACTCAAGTATAGTCGCGTATAACCTGTGGGAGTCTGGGCCCGCCTCACAACCATAAAGAACCTCGTGCTATGCATACATTAGTCCGAGTTATGTGCCTACCGCAAACACGTGTTATCGTAGTGAATTCAATTTCCCCTCATAACATTGATAAAGTAAGTTATTTAGCAAATATTTGTTTATTTACAGTCAATGTTTGTAGTAAAAAGGGATGATTTATGAAGTTTTAGAGTGTATAATGAATGAAATTAATTAAAAATAACTTAATTGAGCTGAATAAAATACATAGTTTTATGGACTGTAATGAGAAAAGGTTAAAATTTTCTGTAAACAAATAGTTGTACTCAGTTTACTCTGTATTGCTTGGCTTGGTAATAAAGCCTGCCAGAAAGGTAAGCTTAAATAACAATGCCTCTAGATTAGGCTGCAATGAAACTAACGATAATACCCTTAAACGCAGAACACGATCAGAGATTTTTTAAGCAATTAACAGGAAATAATCCCGATGCGTTTGAAAAAAAATCTCATTGGTAGTTGACTTTAAGATATCTTAGAGTGGAGCCCTCGCTCATTAGAACAATAAGGAACCACGAGGCACAAAAAGCAATTAGAGTTGAGGCGTTGATGACTCGCCCCATTGTTCCCGAGTCTTTCTCTCCCGTTGCTCCTTCTTATCTCTCCTTCGATCGCTCAACAAGGTCTCTTTTCTTTCAAAACTACCTACCAAGATTAAAACGTCTAATCGATAATGAGATATTTAGGCTTGTCAAAAGTATTATTATATTTTTATAAATGCTTTTTTCCTTATTACTCTACGGTCAGTAAATGAAATAAACATTTAATTAAACCTTATAATTGCAGAATATAAGGTTTTTTTGTGTATTTTTGGCCATATTATTTTTTTTTTGTTTACTTTGTGTCATTATTTCAAGGGTATAAAATCCCAGTGAAATAAGCCACATTTGTTACCGTAGGTCATAGCTGCGCTGCTGTGCCAGAACTCGCAATCGGTTGTGTGGCTTATTGTGGTCATAGTGAAAAACCAATATTTTAATTTTATTATAAGAAAATATCAGATATATGTAGTTAGAAAAACCGCAAACAATTCAATTTGCAGACTCATCTTGCAAGCTTTTATCTAGATCGTTCATGTTCGGAGGAAATGTGAAACCGTTTCAAAGTGTAGTGTTTATTCATTGAAATCTTTTGTGTATTGTCCAATCTGATCCCTAGCTTAGCTAAGGTTTTTTGCCTTGAAGATTTATTATAAGTGCGTGGGCATTGTATTTCTCCGTGTTGCCCACTTACACACTCTTTGTTCTGCTTAGATTAATTCATCAAATCCAGCAACATGACTACTACGCCTTTTAGTAGGCACAGTTCTATGAAACTGCAGTTTTGCTCGAGATTTTTTAGTAATAAATTTTGAAAAATAATGGTCTTGTATCTAAACTAGGCTAACATTATTTCAAGGGTATAAAATCCCAGTGGGTTTTAAAATGTTTTCAAAGTTCATTTCCTTTAAATTTGAATTTTGGCCTATACCAACTTGTAATTGCATATGAACTATAAAGCAAATTCTAATAATTATATCTTAAAAATGATTGTTCCAAAATAATTTTTGGTGATTGTTTTCGTATCATTGGGGATGGGTGTAATGTGCTCGCTCTAAACATTGTGTATTGTTTTCGAGCTATTATTAAACGTTCCAGGGGTGAAGTTATGGAGGTTACCGACAGATAAAGGCTGCATCGCTTTTGCTTCACGGTTAAGGGTCATTTTGGAAACATCGCTTTTGCTCCACGGGTCAGCAGGTAGATTTCAGAACCGCCCGAAACATCGCTTTTGCTCCACGGATAGGGGCCTGCGCTCCTCTCCCCCACATTCTTTCTTTCGCTCACCTCCAGGATCTTACTTGAAAACTGAAATTTAAACGTAATACTACAACTTTACTTTTTTGCCCAATCGAATATATTTATTTTTTAAAGAATATTAAACTACCTCAATTGTAAGAGTAAGCGCTATTAAACGATATTGTGTAAACGAAATAACTTACTTAATAAAATGTGTTGTTATTTAATACTTATTCACATTTCATTTATGTTTTACAATAATTTACTACTAGAAACAGAGAAGCCTTTGACACAAGATAAAGAATTTAGGCATGAGCATTGAGCAGAAAACCACGTTTGAGCCGTAAGAGTATGTTTTCGGTGGGCATCAAACTCTATTTAAATAACCTAATTTCACTAAATTCAAGCTTAGTTTAGTTAAGACTTCCTTCCTAGTATAGTACCCACCAATATTGGTACCCAGTCTTCCTTCTCAATCTGCTGTTACTCTGTTTTATATCAATAAAGCTGTTTTGGGACCAATATTGGCACCTATAAAAAGTAAAGTTGAAATCAATTGAAGGTTCAAGGTCACATTACTTTAAAGCTACGTGGTTTATTAAAAAAACAATCTGAGAAAACGATAAGTTTGAATAAATTTACAATAAACTATTGCAGTGATCTTGAATCTCATGTTCATACCTAAAAGCTTGTTGTTGTGTTAGAGAGCTTCCCTGTTTCTAATCGTGATTTATTGTATAAAATAAATGAAAGATGGATAAGACATAGTAATTCTATTTTATTTTGTAAGGTATTAATTTTAAACAATATTGTTTACTTGTTGTTACAGTTAAAATTTAAATATTTAACATTTTTTCAATTATAAATACATTCATTTAGGCAAAAAAGAAAAGTTGCATATTACGTTTACATGGCAAGAAAGAACTTGAAGCTTGGAGGTGAGTGAAAGAAAGAATTTTGGGGGAGAGGAAGCGCAGGCCCCTCCCTCGTGGAGCAAAAGCGATGTTTTGGGCGGCTCTGAAATCTACCTGCTAACCCGTGGAGCAAAAGCGATGTTTCCAAAATGACCCTTAACCGTGGAGCAAAAGAGACACACGCCAAATGAAGGTGGACGTCACAAAAAAATCCTGGGCGTAAATCTTACCTTCTCTGTGATCTTACCCAACACTCTATTAAAAATCTCAAAATTATTCACTTATCATAATTTAATTGCTACTTGTACGTATTGATCTATCTATCACCTATCCATTAAAAAAATCCATTTATAACTGCTTATAATAGTCCAGCCACATTTCTCTTAGTGGAGGAGATAACCATCTACACGGGGACTGTTTATACCTTTATTCCCAAACGTCGATGTGAGTAAAATATGTCTAGATATTATCCTGAGCCCCATCATTCGTTCGGGATCAATCCTCGGATCGGAAATCTCTGAACGGCGCTTGTAGGCACGCACTGCAGAACGCTGCAGAACACTGCTCAAACAACGATAATACGACGTCGCGCCTCCACAACGCGTGTCGTAATGACACACTGTGCCTGTGTCGTACCCGAGGGGGGAGGGTTAGCGGGGATTTTATAACGGGATGTTGTTTTTACATTCTTATGAGCACAGGAAAGTGAGTGTTGAAAATTCGGTGTTGGAGTAATAATATAGTTTTCATTAGTACGGACGGAATAATTCTGTCCAAATATCATAAATAATTTTATTTGTTAAAATGTTGGTCTTTGAATTTTCCTCCATTTTTTTGATTTTTTTATATTTCTCAATGAAAAATTACTAAAAATACGAATAATACACGACCTTATTGGTAATCACCACAGTCGTATTAATTTGATATCCTTGGTTTGTCCGTGCATACCTAAACGTTGATACTTTACCATCCAACGTAAAGTAGTACGTAGCTTACGCAACGTAGTATCATGTTATTGGCACTTTACATTACCGTTTGTAATGTTGATACTTTTCCATTCGCTATTATAACCAACTTTACGAAATGAAACCGTTTCAGCTCCACCCAGTCCAAATTAGATTAAATTAGAAAGTGGTGAAATGAAACACGTTTCTTCATCACAGAGGATATTAAAGAGATGATGAATGCTGTTGACTGTAACATGTCATATGTAATTGGATGAAATATACGGCCATGTTACACGTCCAATATGGCAACCGCGTTGCTTTCGGCTAGCAGCAATGTGGCCGACGAAATAGCCACTGTGGAACATCAAAGCAATATCGTTTAAGTTTGTTTTATAATTAAAATAGTTTATCTTTATTTTTAATGGATTTGGCTTTTTTTGTCGATGAAGATGACAGTAAGATAGTAACGAATTATTATAAATGCAGTAATTATTGAGCGAGTATTATCATACAATTGAATAATTTTTGAAATTACTCCCAAGAGGTGTCTTATAATTCTTCTACAGAAGGGATCGCGATTATAAGTCAAGCGGCAAATTTACCCGACGACATTTTTGGAGAGGGGAGGAGAACAATAAGGATTAGCGGGGATCTGACGAGGGAACGAGCGTTCTTGTCTTGAATAAAAAAAAATTATATATTCTTTTATTATTTATTTGTAAAATATGAAAGTTTTTAGTTTATTATCCACGAGTCAAGGCAGTATTTAATTTATTTTCCTTCCAATTTAAAATAATGTGATCAACATAATGTTAAGCTTACTTTTTAACATGTATTTTTCCCTCCCTAAAATCGTTTGATTGGGTAAGAAATAGTTTCTTAAAAAATAATTTCAAGCACGACTTTAAGTAGGTTACCTAAAAAATAGAATACATTACTCAATATTAACATATTGAAGGACTGAAACAATCTTTAAGTAGGGGGGCCTAGTCCTTTAGGTATTGTTTATAATTTTTCGATTTACCTCATAAAAGATTATTAAAAAATCATGTTTATTTAAATAATTAAAATTCAACTTTTAGGTATATTAATTATATAAAAATTTTACTTAACAAAACACTTTTGAATTTACAAAAGGAAATCGTCTAAGTCTAAGGAACAAATGTTGATTGCAGTGCGCCAGTAATCGATTATCTTGCTTGACGGTAAAGAAGTTGAGAAGTCGCTATGTAAATGTTTTATCATCCTCTTAATTGCTTTTCCTTCCAGTCCTTACTTCAATTGTTTTGTCATACGATTTTGTGTTTTATTTTCACTCAAAACTTTTAAAGATAATTTTATTTTAATGGATGTATTTAAATTACAATGTTAAATACAAGGGTCTGCAACTATATAAAATTTGGGCGTTTCATCGTAAACGTTTTAATGACTTTCAATTTGTTGATTTCCTCCAGTTGCAACTTTAAATAATAAAAATACAGAACATAGGTATTGCAGAAATCTACAACGTGAAAGCAAATTATTATTTTAATTGTTTACTGTTCATGTGCGTGTTTTATTGAATAGGCCTAAGTCGAAAATTTAAGGAAGAGTTATTTTGAGAGGGCTTTTTTTACTAGAAATTACCTTTTACTCAAAGCAAGTCATTTTGTGTTTTACCCGCTTAATAATGTCAAATCTTAATTTAAAAGTTATGCTACATTTATACGAGTAAATATCATACGACACGAACTGCCATTTGTCATAAGGGATGTCTTTGTAGAATCTCAAATAGGCCTTCCTTATTTTTTTAGTTTTTTGTACCATTGTATTAGTTTATTGAAGCATACGTTTAATACGGAAATTTCTCTTGTGAAAAGTGTGAAATAAGCTGTTAATTTACATTAATCAAAAAATTAAAATTACATAAATTAAATAATAGTAAAATTTGTTCAAACTAAATACATAACTCATAGCATATTTGCACCATAGAACTAAACTACTGGCTAATAACGATAGAGGATAAAATTACTAGGCCTATTAATAAAATTAGTATTACTAAACTATTAGGTAAGAAATTTAAACCTATGACCGATTCACTCTTGCATCTAAACTGAAATATATTGAAACACGATTAATCATTTGGTAAACTTTACAAGTGCTATGACGAATACACTTTATTATGCTATAGTAAATTATCGAATGGTTTATTATACTACAGATATATGAGTTTTATACAACGTTAGTACGCATACAAAGGTTACTAACACATCTCCTTAATTGTTTCTTTGGTTGACAATTCCACATATTTCATAACAACGCACGTTCATTAGCTGGTGTTTGTCGGAGTAAATTCTTACAGCAATATTTCGCCGTCGAATTACGCACCACGAACCATATAAAACACGTTCACGCAGAGCATATAACATGGTCTAATGCATGCCGTGGTTATGTTGATTTATGACCTGGGGCCTAGCTAGTGCCCGACCTCTCGAAAGTTGCAGGCATGACGAAGTCAGATTGTTTCAGGGATTAAACGATTTTTATTATAATTCATAACAGGTACAACTCTTGATTTTATATAAAATAAAAGTTTCATGCAGCATGCAGGTGGTAAAGTATTTTTGACGATTTTGAATTTTTTATAAACTTACTTTAAAAATACAGGCTGTTGAGTAAAGTTGGACTTCATTTTAATAATACTTAATAACCACAGGGCAATATAAGTAGGACATAATTTTAGCCTACAAGCTTTTATTTTTCTCTCGTTTCATTGGAAAAGTTCAAGTTTTGGAACTAATGCCTTCATATTACGTTCCCTTCGTATCATAACTTAACCAACTAAAAATATTATTAGCTCAGCACTTTTCTCATTCTCTAGTCAGTTATAAGTTATACAATGCTATAGAAAAATAAATTTCAATTTGATTGATTAAAAAGGATTGTTTATAATTATTATTTTGAATTCATTTTGCATTTTTAGTATGAATATCGAAGGAAACCCCGTTGTTAGTTAAGTTTCTTAAATTTCATTCTTTAAATGGTTGCGGCAAGGACAAGTTGTTTTGTTGTATTGCGTGCGTTATCGGGTGTAGTGGCTTGAGAAAAGCACGCTAACATTGAGTTTTGTTTTACATTATTTTTATTTCAACTCACACGAATGATGGGGACATGTTATGATAAATCACCGCCATCAGTTCATAAATTACTATCAATATTCAATAAATTGGCATTAAACTCTCTTGCATTAACTTTAATTATTCATAACAATTGTTATTGTTTGGTAATATTATTTGTTAATTTAAAATAGCGTGGTCTTTTAGATAGGCTAAGTAAAATTTTACTTAAAAGTTAAACCATTTTACAATCAAACGTTTGTCATAACTGTACAAAGTACGCCATTGACATTGACTAGTTGAAATAGGATATCATATCCTTCCGGTCTCGCATCCAGGCCATTTGACCTTACCAAAGCTTAGTGAAATTGGCCGATTTTGTTTGGGAATCGTCCTGCCAAGCTAGGTACTCCCACACGAGTCATGCATTATTTCAATATTAATCGACTACTCGCATCGAGTTCAATTGAAACTGGAACCGCGATATTACCTAACCACCTGCTCGCTTTAGATTGCTGCCTGCAAACAAGAGTTCGGAATTAAATCGTTGATCACATCTATGTCGATATATTTAGTAATTAATTCGTTGCCATGGTCAGCTTCACCGGAACTCCGCCCCTCCAGCCGCAGCTGACAATCCGTTTGTTACCGCAGGTCATGGCTGCGCTGCTGTGTCAGAATTCGCAATCGGTTGAGTGGCTTATTTTGATCATAGTGAAAAACCAATATTGCCATTTTGTGATAAAAAAATAGCTTATTTTGGGTATAATGGAAAACCAATATTTTCATTTTATGATAAGAAAATATCGAATATGTAGTTAGAAAAACTGTAAACAATTCAATTTGAAGCTTCTTGGAAGCTTTTATCTAGATAGATCGTTCATGTTCGAAGGAAATGTGAAACCCTTTCAAAGTGTTGTGTTTGTGTTTATTCATGAAAATCTTTGTTTATTGTCCGATCTGATTCCCCAGCTTAGCTAAGGTTTTCTGCCTTAAAGATTTATTTTAAGTGCGTGGTTATTATATTTTTCCGTTTTGCCCATTTCCACAATCCACACTCTTTGTTCTGCTTAGATTATTTTATAAAATCCAGCAACCTGACTACTAGGCCTACTGCAGGATTGTTGGAACTTTTTTAATATTAAATTATCAAATACAATGGTCTTTGTATCCAAACTCGAATATAATAAAAACTGTGCATTTTTTCGTAAGTATCTTTAATGTAAATTTATGCTTGAGAAAAGGATATACTATATTGCTTTATAAGTAAGACTCGACCTCATTTCGAGTACAATGGACGGTGCCCTTTAACTGTTCAGGTCTTGTGAAAAGGCTTTGAACCTGTCTTTCTTAGGAATTTGGTTACTTATATTTATGCTTACGTTACTATATTTATGTATTCTCATATTCCTTTTCTAGCTTTAATTGACTAGAGATTATGTAATTGTTTAAGGTGGTTTTTAAGACCACAATAATTCAGATACTTACTATCAAAAGATTAGATAGGGGTTTTTCGTACCCATATAATTTGGTTGAACGAACAGTGCTTTGCCGAAACTGGAATTTTATTGGTCTAAAACTGTGACATTTCCTAAGGTTACTCGCAGATATCACAATATTTCTTTACATTTGTTTATGTTTTCCAACCTAAGCAATTTTAACGATGTTGTTCTAGTTTTGCCTTAATAACCAGGCAGATCATACAAATAGAACCAACCATTGCAGCTTTCGTTTGTAATTCGAAGTTGTACCTTCTTAACTCAGGAAATAAAACAGTTCGCCTTTGGCCACCAGTCGGGTTGTACGCTAATAAGCAAGTATAGTACAAATAACAATTAAAACTGCAAGGCGTCTCTTACTTCTTTGAGATATTTTATGTAAAGATAAAACTTCTTCGCAAACGAACAAAACGACTCACCACCCTTCAGTCAGCTGCGTCCTTTAGTCTGCCAGACGGAGAAGTTATTTAATTTACATCCTCATATTACGTTATCACGCTTAATGAAAATAAAAAGTTTCAAAATGTTGTAGTAACTTATAATAATTTAATATATTGTTCCTTATCATAGTACATGAAACCTATATTGCAAGCTAGCTCAGAGAAAAACTCTATGTTTATTCTTAACACATGGCTTTAAATGAAACGTAAGCAATACGGATTTTGAGAAGACTAAGCTGATATTGTTGAAAAGGCCTACATGCTTTTTAAATGGCGAACATTAAAAAAACTACAGTCGAACGCATGCCTCATTTTCTTGTAATATTTGGAGATTTGATTATTTTTCCCGAGTCCGTGGGACCAAGACTTAATTTCATCCCTCTCCCAACGTTCTGCAAAATGCTCGCAATTTTTGCTCAAGTAGGAGAATCATAAGTGTTTTTGGGTAAGTTATACAGTGTGTAAAAAAAATCCTTTCCCCCCTCCTTAGTTTTTTTGTTTGTTAAGACAAACAATTAACCTTTGGGGAGTGATACTAACTCAACCCAAATTATTTTTTGACGTTACCAAAAATTTTGAGTGTCCCCCAAAAATGGGGAATTTCGGGGGCAACTCAAAATATTCAAATGCAAACCCCTTTCGAGTGATCACTCATTTTAAAGAGCTTTGAAAAAATAGGCGATTGGTGGAGGTTGGAGGTCGCTAACGTGTTTCTATCAAAATTGGCAGCTTGTCAAAGATTTGAATACGACTCCTAGAAACTTTGACAAGCTGCCAATTTTGATAGAAACACGTTAGTGACCTCCGACCTCTATCAATCGCCTATTTTTTAAAGCTCTTTAAAATGAGGGGTCACTCGAAAGGGGTTTGCATTTGAAAATTTTGAGTTGCCCCCAAAATCCCCCATTATTGGGGGACACTTAAAATTGTAAATAACACCAAAAGAGACAGGCTAGTTTCAATTTTACGTCACCAAAGGAGAATTAAAACTCCATGTCCTGGACGCCAGGTTTCAAGGATGTGTTGTATTCAAAACTTTGTCAAGCTGTCAATTTGGATAGAAACACGTTAGAGACCTCCAATTTTCACCATTCATCTACTTTTTGAAAGCTGTTTAAAATGAGGGGTCACTCAAAAGGGGTTTGCATTTGAAAATTTTGAGTTGCACCCAAAATCTTCCACTTTTGGAGGACACTCAAAAGTTTTGGTAACATCAAAAAATAATTTGGGTTGAGTTAATATCATTCCCCAAAGGTTAATTATTTTTCTTAACAAACAAACAAAATTTAAGGAGGGGGGAACGGACTTTTTTTACACATTATAGCGAGTTGTTTGCAGTTCATAATACCAAAATTATATGTCCATAATCAAAATTTCTGTTCAGGTTGCGGTTCTATTGCTTTATTAAAATCTTGCCTCTTCGTAGGCCTACTATTGACCGAACTTAAAAAAACGCCTTTCTCATCAATAACTCCGTCATTGTACGGCGCGGGATCATTGCTGGATCAGAAAATCCCAAAATCTAGCTCTGGAGCACGCCTTGAAAATTCCGATCAAACAACGCTAATCCTCCCGAGCTCGTGAGCTGAAATGTAAAAGGCTGTTATCAGTGTTTATGCAAGATCCTAATACTCAGTTTTGATTGTTTGCATATAATTTGATATATTTACCTATCATGAGAATTAAGGAAGCCTTGTCCACTATTGAAATGATATACATAATCAAAAGCGTGAGATCAGAACATTTTTTTCTACTACCATCTAACATAACCATCTCGTTCTAGTTTGAAAACGTCTTACAAAGAAAAGTTTCACTTAATACCATACCTCATTTGAAGTGCTTCAGGCTTAATATATGGTTTAGCTGTGGTTTGAAATAAAACTATCAAAAGCCCAGACCATACATGCCTAATTCGATAAATATAGCTTTATACCATAAATACTAAAGCCTACAAAGTTTATTTAGTTACTCGTTTGGCTAAATTTGCATTCATAAACTTATACATAAAACATAATATTTTGCAATATAATTGTGACGAAAAAAGGTTCCATACCTGTCAGCAAAAATGTGAATATTATTTTAAAGGGTTCAAAAAGAAAACCCAAAAGTTAAAACGAATAAAGAGAGGGGATAAGTAAAAGCTTATGATTTGTATAAAGGATTAAGGTGACTCAAATTACTTTTTGCTTCGTGTAAACAAAAATGTTTTGACGATTTCACGTAAAGATGGGGATATTTGTGAAAACAGCCATAACATTCGATTGCCCAATCTGATGTTGGGTAAAAAAAGGTGGAAGCATCAGTACGATTCAAAATTACGAATATTTGAGGAATTTCAAGTCAAGTTGAGGTACATGCTCATGTACTGGCACACCCCTATTTTTTCAACAAAACTCACGAAGTTTGTCTATTAAGATGGAATTTCTAAACAACTTAAAATTTCTGTAATTCTTAAAACTGTTGGTTTATAAGCATCAAATATCCATTAATAACATGCCGAAATAACATAAAACATTTTTAGTTTTGGTTCAGTATTTTGTATTGATACAGTAGTTATCCTTTGAACTGATATTATACCATTACTGTCTTATTTCATAATACTTTTTGGAAGTAAATATGATTTAAAGTTATAACAATATTCAAAATAGGTTCTATCTTCTCTTTCAGTGATATATTAAGACGCAGGGTGTTAAATCCCCACCTAAGCCGTGTGTCTAGTTTAAGCCACACTCGTGTGTTCGGTCTCATTATTCACCGCTCCCACCTGTCACCCATTGTTGCATGCTTATTCTTATTCTCTCTTGACATTTCCTGTGCTACGTTGTCTGCATGATAATAGATATGTAATTAGACCATTTGAATGAAAACATAATGACACCGAGATATCGCAATTTTATGTGGTCAAAGATTGCCAGGAAGGGTAGGTCTAATTAATTGATGAGGTGATTAAAAAACATTTAATAATAATTTTATTATAACTTAAAAATTTAATTTTATGGTTATTTTTCTTTTTAAATTGCTTCCGACATTTAGACCTGTTTGCAATAATAATGCAATAATCAAATAATGCAATAATAATAATGTAATATTCAAGTTACATTTTTAAATTTTGGCCTATGGTAAATATTTTATATTTAAGCATTTAAATTTCATCGTCGGTTGTGAGAAAGTTATGATGGTCGCACATTTTTGGCAAATAATTATAGAAGTTAGAAAAGTTCTCAACTGTTATAAACACTGTTTAAAATTCCTTACTAGCGATGTAGATGTATTTGTACTATCATTATTATTGATGTTTACGTGGTGTTTTAAATCCAATCGAATAATATACGAATCAAAAATAATTCATCATGTGATAATGCATAATCATCATAATATCACAAGGTACCGCACGTCAAATGCTACACATGTGTGCTCTCCCCTCCCCCACTCCCACCCATTTCCCCCACCCCTACCTTGCGTTAGTTGTGTCATCAAATATTTGAACACATGCCTCCTCCCTTTATCCTGTATAACATAGGCCTTCACCACATTTATGTTATAATCTGCTAACACGCCAGATGTTCCGATTTAATGTTGTTAGTTTTAATGAGATATTTTAATTTTCAGCTAAGTCAGTAATTTACATGCTTACATGTTATTTATTTGTGATAAACCTTTGAAAGAAAGCGATTATTAACATTTATTGACAAACTTTCTTACGATATTTCAATCATTTGTCTCTCCCTTACTATTTTGTATAAAGAAGCTTCAACACTTAATTTCCACTCATTTATACTAACCTGTGATTCCAAACCAAATTAAATGTTAAAATCATAGGAATTACCGATGTGTTTAATTTTCGTAAAACTGACTAACTTGTGCACGAAAACCTCTTAACGATGTTATTATCATAGCAAACTGTTAAAGTCAAGATGAAATTTTACTTTATCCCAGAAAAATTTGTTTTGGACTTTGTTAAAATGGAGGATTATCATATTTAAGTAGGTTACTTAACTGAGACTCTTAAATAGGGAGTTTTGGGCCGACGTTAAACAAATATGCTAAAAAATATCAGATGATTTTATACATTAGCATAAATGTTATAAAACGACGAATATAGCATGCTTTGAAAAAATACCTATTATTGAACGTTTAAAAATACGTCCACATAACAAATAATTTAGCTGTTTGAGAATAAATGTTTTCATTTTACAATCTGGTACAGTACGCACCAGAGGATTACCATACAAGGAGAGATAGTACGTACAAGGACATCAGTCAAACAGCTGAACATTCATCACACCCTGCCCAACATGTGTTTTTGCTGGACTGTTTAATTTAGCAGTCAGAGAATCAATCGTAGATGATGTAAGAGACGGCTCGATCAGCAGGGCAAGAGTAGCGCAATATCAGCTGTTTCCAGGCTACAAATGCCTCAAAGGTTGGTAAGGGCGCCTCCGTATAAGCTAACCAATCTATTCACCGGACCTGCGATCGGTTTAATATCCTTCAGATTTATCCACCCTATGACGATTCAGTAAAATTTTATTTCGTTAAAATACATCATATTTGGTTACATAAAATTATTACTTTTCTTTCCTCTAGAAGCTGTCATAGTTTATAGAGAAAGACATTAAACAGGCAGATCGTAACAGTTATATGACATGTGCATTTCCACAATTTCTTTTATGGGTTGTAGAACTCAAAAGAGAAATACATGTAGAGTGCGTTATACGAGTATCTTGAGCTAAGGCCTACTCCATTGCTGCAGCTCTCAGACATTATTTATTCTCAGTAATTTGGCAAAATAAACAATGTAAATTAAAATTATTAAATTCAACATGCATAAATTATATTTGCTCACAAACTACAATAAAGATATAGCGAGGCAGCTAATATAAAATGTTAACATGTCAGGCTAGTACGATTTCAGAGACCAGCTGAGGTGCCTTGATGAATTTCACTCCACTCCAGTTGCTTCAGGTGTAAACGGTTCCCATGGCTCAAGATAGAAAGCACCAACTGTACACCACTTGTCATCTAATGAGATCTGAAAATATCACACAATATATGTGTGCCGGTTTATTTATTCCTGCTTATGAAGTTGTATGACCTCTCTTCAGATTGCTTTTAAAGTTGATGAATCAGATAAACGTTAAATACATGTCATTATTATGGATTTAAAAGGACATACAAACGTTGTTTTTTATGGGTTTTGATACATTAACAAACCTTTTGATACCAGAGTGAGTTTATGTGCTAACCCCATCGTTACTATATTTCTTTATGAAGTAGGTATACAAAGTGGTTGAAATATATTCTTTAAAAAAATACAGGCAGGGCCTACCTTGTTTTTAATATTGATTTAATGTGGTGATAGTTAATTGAAACGTATTACTTCACCAAAAATCATTCTGGACAAACAGTTATGATCTTCTAATTATTGCCGTGTTTTTTTTAGTTTTCTAGGAAATGAAAACAAAACAAATAGTTTTTATAATGGAATATTAGACGTCCCATAAATCTGTATTTTACCCTTTGTGAAACTATAACGTAAAAAATAGATGTACTAAATATCCTTGAGTAAGAAAAGTTATGGAATAAAATAAAAGTAATATCTCACCGCGCCGTTTACTTCACAAGTATAGACGACCAACGTCTTGAATACAATCTTCTCGGAATCTATTGTCTCTCTTAATGGTAAAGAAGTCTGGGAGTCACAATGTCAATGTTTTATTATCCTTTTTCAATTGCTTCTACCCCCTTCCCCAATTGTTAGCTCATCTGAGATTACTCGGCTTTGTTCCTCCCCTTTCGTATTCTTTAAGAACTAATCTATTATTTACGTAGAAGTAATTTAGATTTTACTTTGTAAAAAGGAATTTGTTACAAACAGAAGTCTTTTTAGTTTTCCTTCTAAATGCACTAATAACTTTATGACGTAGAACACAATACAACAAAATATATCTTAAGCTTCCACTATGAACTTCTTAGGACTTCTGAAATCTGTCTTTACCTATGCTGATTTTAACCTGTTAAACGTGTGTTATAGTAAGTTTTAAATATACTTGAATATAGTGCAATATATTCCGTTTAGTTATTTTTTTTTCAAAAATACACTGTTTAATAATCTTGAATAGATTTAAATTTGTGTACTCTGATTAGAAAAAAATAAAAAAATAAGTAGTAAATTAGTGTGTCTTAAAGGTGACCTATGATATTACTTAATATGTTATTCTCTTTCATTTAGTTATTTTTCATTTCAGCTATAGATGACTAATAATCTTGTAAAACTGACGATGCTAATTCCTATTCTGTGATAAAAACCGAAATATAGAAAGTTATTACTTATATATGTAGGTATAGTAGTTATTCCTTTTTTCCTGTGACAGTAGCACGACTAATTTCCTATCAGCTCAACCAGTAACACAATTATACAGCTTAAATTTTCAACGTTGCAGTTATTTGCAATTATTTATTACTTGTGGTATGTTAACTTTTACATATTAATGGTATCGATTTTTTCAGGTATGGAAGACGCTTTAAACAATAGAGTGGTGCAAAAATGATTGTAAGTATAAACATGCCTACGAATAAATTAATGGTTTTTCACGGAAAGATATTTGTTTCATTATAATATATAATGAAATATTATTTCATTTATTTGTGAATTTCCCATTGAATTTATTTTTACTGATTATCTTCATCTGTGGAATATTTTAGTTGACTACACTCTTACATGTACACACAAGCTGACGGCCACGGCACATATATAACATTGCCTAATGCATGCAGCAGTTAGGTTAAGTTATGGCCTTGTATTCTGTTCCCAAAGGCCCCGAAGTGCATTGCGCCATGTATTGAATCGGGTCATAGGAAGATTAACAGATGTAGTGTATTATAAGAAAATTTAAATTGGCAAAATAACGCCTATCGATTTAGAGTATATAAAATAAAATAAGATAGATATTTAACTTATTTTCCGGAATGACTAATTATCATCTTGAAACCGTACATTGACACACTGTATCTAAGAGCTTCCAGAACTTTAATAATCCAGTAGTCTTGAAGTAGTCAAGCAGTAACCTTCAAGTAGTCTTGAAGTAGTAGCAGTTGTAGTCTTGTAGTAGTAGTAGAAGTAGTCTTGAAAGCAGCCTACCTTTAAGGGCCGTGTTGGAGTCCGCAAATCCTGGGTTTGAACTCTTATGTTTGGGTTCAAATTCTTCAGTCACTTAAAGCTTAATATAAAAACGGGTGCAATACATAAGTTTTTCCTAGTTTTGTTCAATTTACAAATCAACAAAATTTTTAATATTTTAATCTTGAAATCTTTAATATGTTTTAATGGAATGTGCTTTTTAAATACTGTACCACAAGTGGTTCCATAGGTTTTATTTCCCTATGAGACTATTTTTATTATTACTTCTTACTTGTTCAAGAGTATATGATTAGTATTAGGAAGAGCTACATCGTTTAAACGTCGGCGTCGCCTCTTTAATTAGGACTTCAATAAGCACATAGCCTTTAATAGGCTATATCATAACAGTTAAGTTTATTGTTTTGTTGTTCGTAACTGTTAACCCCCGATTTTTTTGTAAGTAAAGAAGATATAATACATTTTATTATAAGGTTACAGTGTGTTAGATTTCATATGGTTTTATAATAAGGCACATTTTATGACTTATCTGTATGGAACCGGCAAAACATCCAAAATGTAGCTGTCAAAGCTGTTTTGTGCCTTCCGACCGTTTCGTTTCCCTCCCCCGAGGCCCGGACGGCGATTACCCTCGATATCTCATGTATAATTCTCGCTGTCCCCTCGCCCGCCCGTCCTCTCATATTTACCGCAAGTAATTTATTTATTTATAAGCTCTTCAAAGTTTTATTGGGTTTGTCAGAGGCTAGATTAGCGCTCATTACGAATAAAGCCTTTCTACATAACGAGCTCGTTAAGTCGAGTTCCGTTTCCTTTCTTATTTCTTAATAATGTACGATTCATCGTTTTAAATCGCAGTTTTCTAATATTGAACTGTAATTGTTATTAAAATCCCAAGGGACAATTGGTTAAGTTTTTTATTTCTATATTATATGTACAGTAAATTTTGTTTTTTGCTCTGGGGGATGATGATAACTATCTTTGCACATTAGAGGGAAATGTAAACGTACCACCCTAAAATTTGTTTTAGTATTCAAATTTTCTACATTTTACTTGTTGAGATTTTGCAAGGTTGCCAATGTTGCTGTATTTGCGAGAAGATGTTTCTAAATTCAGCACACTATGAAAAAGTAGTCTTAATATAAACTATAAAAATATCGATAGGCTGTTATTCAACAGTATAAAGTGTTAAGTGTAAAAGTTGATGAAACTCGTCTTTTTTAATTCTTAAAGTATTGATTATTGTTTAATTTTACTTTTTTCAAGAGGGAGTGATGAAATATAACTAAATAAAATTAATTAGATAGCCTATTGAGAATCATGCTGACTGAGTCTTTATTTTAAAGTACTTCAGAAGTAATCGTATTGTCTGGTGAAATAAACATCAAAGTCTCATTAAGCAAACGCTAATAAGCTTTAAAGCTCTTAGATCTGTCAAGTTACCTTCACGTTATTATAATTTTTCAAAACTCGACAGCAACGGTTTTTATCAGTGTTTTCTTAGTCGATATCCATTACAATCGCTTGTCGAAGTAAGATCTTAATTAACAGTCAGATCAATTAGAGTTTAGATTTCAAATAATTGAAATCTAGTGGAAGGAAATGCAATAATTATAATCATACATATTAGGACCGAGGACCATAACTTCTGTATCAGTAATCGCTGAAGTTTGCTATTGGAAGTAATATTTAGCCCTTCTGCCGACTCCCAAGTTGTGTCATGAAGCGACGTAATTATACGGGAAGGAAATCATTAGAGGCCGATGTGTGGAGGCCCAGCTAATGTGTGTGGCCGGGAGATCGTGGCAACAACCGTAGACCTGTGGTTATGTAGAGTGTGTCATTTTGTGCAAAACTTTGTAATGAACAATTTGTATTACTAATGTACAGAAGTTGTTAAGTTTGAAATTCATAGTAGGTGACTGACAGTTTATGTTTTGTTTTTTATATTCGCGGACATTCGCCGTCACTGATTAGTAAAAAAAACAAGATTCGGCATCTGGAATCTGATCCCGTCTTCTGGTGGAAAAGAACTTAAAACGTAGAAAGATTAGTAACACATAGCTAGGAGAACCTGGACAAAAAAGTAGCCAAATCAGGGAACTTTAATAGCAGACAAAAACAGTATTCATAAAATCTAAACAAGAATATATTATAACACAGAAACACAACCTCCACCAATTACCAATGAGTGCCGTGTTACTGTACTAATCTTGTTATGTTCTAGGTTCTTTTCCCCCTGAAGACGAGATCAGATTCAGATCCCGAAACGTCGTGAAATTTATTTTACTTATCGATGATGGCAATTGTCGATAAAAATACAAATCAAAGCACAGAATGCATTTGTAAGAGTCAGCATGTTTTTAAAGTAGTTTATTGTGTAGGAATTGGCCGAAAAAGTTTCATGTAGAAGAAAGTTATTTATAACGTTTGAAGTTTTATAACTAATAAGTATTAAGCTCAGTAAAAATATTGATCATTATGAATATGTTGTGGACACCACTGTATGAAATAGTTTTACCTTGTTAGGAAATTCATGAGCATTCCGACTGTTTTCACCGTCACATCATCTGTGGAGGCAGTTTTTACGTATCGTCTAGTACTAGTCTACGTGCAAGTATTAGTCTACACATTATGAATACCGAGTTTAACTATTAAAAATAATCGTATTGTTTTATAAAATGTTAAGAGAATTACTGTAATTGCTTATTACTGTAACGTTTGTACCACTCTTAAATTCACCGTCAAAAGTTGCACGAAAATTGCTTTAACATTGTGTTTCCTAAAGAAAGAAAAATGTTTAGAATGTTTTAATAATATAATTTGAAACAGAATTAAGCTTAACTTTATTCCGAACTGAGCTATAAAAGTAGAGTACTTGCTGTGACGGTATTATGTATCTTAGGGATATGTATTCAATTGGTTACAAATAACTTATCACGTGAAGTGTTTACTAATGTGAATTAACACCACTGGGCATTTTAATTAATTAACGCATTACATTTACCTGAGTCAGAATATATTATTTTGTGAATATGTTGCCAATTTTTTATTCAAGCGATATATGAAATACTCAATCACTGCATACATCGGTCTTCGAAATCACATACGTATTGATATTTCTTAACCAAAAATAAAAAAAAACATATTTTTGGTTGTATACTGGCCGTAAACTGATTTGATAAAATATTGTTGTTTACTTTGTTAAATTAAATAATCAAATGTCATAACTGACGAATATCAGCGATCTGATTGCTCATGTTGCCAAACAGAACGTCTCGGGGATTATCGTGTTCGCTCGATCATCGACCCGCGTCCCAAATCCCGAAATCGAGCGCCGGGGCACGCGCCGACACGCTGATCAAACAGCGATCAAATACATCGCTGCTTTTATTGCCCTACGGGTAAGCGTATAGTATAACATTAAAAAGATCGATTTCTTAAAAATATACTCGTGGGTCTCAATTACCTTTAGGTGATTTTTTTTGTTTTATCTAAAATGTACCTTATAGTGGGATGTGTTTTAAGTATGTATCTTTATGGCTTGATATTTTTTTTCTAACGTGATGTATGAGCGTGATTCAACAAAGCTTGAACTAAAATTATGTATTCTGTTTTTGACCAAGTTTTGTTCTAACAGAAAATATAAAAAAATACATGATTGAGATTTGTTAAATCAGTAAGACATAAAATTATATGGAAGCGTATGACCATCCTGTATGAATTTCTGCATTTGGTTGTCATGTTTTTGTTTCTGTTATTTGCTACCTCATAGGGGAAATACCTAACATATGAACATATGTTTGTAAACCACTGTATTTGATGTGTTCATCAATATTATTTATTCAAGAATATGTCAATTACACATCTACAACGATGAAAACTATCATTGAAAACGTAAATTTTGGACATAAAGACCACATTACCTACATTATTAGGTTTTTGACAGGCGTGTGTCGCGAGTGACCTCTAGTTAGGCACGCACTGAGACACTTAGCTTTATCGAATAACCCCCCCCCCCCCCCACCTCTCCGACACCAAGAACTCCCCCCCCCCCCCCTTATCGAGCGACGAGGTGACAAGATGAAGTACACTTCAAATCGTGGCCTGAATAATTACCCCTGACAAAAATCTTACTTAAAAGCCAGCCTTCAATTTTGTAAAGTATAAAAGAGTTTTAAATCAAATGAGATTGTTTTATTGGATTTTATTTCTTCTAATGTTATTATATTTAGTTATCACGCTGTATAAAAATCATTTTGAATTTTTATTAAGATTTCTGTAAAAGGTTACACGACGAAAACCCCCGGATATTAATTCTTTTATTTTGTTACCCTTGCTGATGATTGTTTTGATTTTATGTACCGTAGTAATCCAATCACTGACTGAAACGCATGAATCATAAAGACAGAGTTTAGGCCTTTTGAAAGGCAACATCGGTAGGGTATTTTGGTTAAAGAATTAATTAAAGGATGATCAAAGAGACGGTTTGATCAGCGGTGGGGGGGGGGGGGGCTGCAATATCAGCTGTATCCTGGCTACAAATGCCTCAAAGGTCGGTAAGGGCGCCTCCTTGCAGGCGGACCAATCTATTCACTGGACCTGCGATCAGTTTAATCTCCTTTAATGCGCTGCTGTTTAATATGTTTGGTGCAGAGTAGAATTGCAATAATGATGAAATATTGTAAGCCGAGGAATTTCAAGGCTACTCAGCTACTTCTAGCTAAGATTTATTAGCTGTAAAGTGCCCGCTCTGTGTAAAGAATTATAGATTCAATGCTCGTTCAAAATATTGTTTCCTCAAATTATTTTACAGTCAAATCATTGGTCGAAACAGGACAAAACTAATAAATTTTTTACTAAATCAGCCATCTGTTTGTGTTTGAGGTTTTCGTTAAAAAATCAAAACGAAATAACTCATTATTATTGTGCGTTGTTACCGAACGAGAAGTTACAGTGCCGCATTGCCGACTCTGTCGTATTGTTGGGAAGAGCTGAATCAAGTTTCGACTAAGTTGCAATCAGCCGTAACAAGGATACCTTGTTCTACCTATATTATGTTTGAAACTAAATTAGCAAGTTTCTGAATGTTTGGAGTTTCCTATAGCCTAAAAGTTACAATTTTGTCACATTTTCTCTGTTCACTCGATATTTAATTAATTTGTCGCAATTATAGTTTAGTGAAATAACAGTTTAATTCTTTGGAAGTGACATAACAGCGATATTTAACCGTATATATATTCTCACTTGTCCTTAAAGCTATTGGAATAAAGAGGTCCTTACACAGTTTAATTAAAATAGGTTACAATTTGTTGTGCCTTCTCGCCATCCCCAAACCTCCTGTAATCTGAACGCTGTGTCGTGGGTTTGACTGCAGAACCGATCATTGACCGAAGTCTCGCGACTTGAACATCGGTACTCTGTGTTTTGATCTGTCTGGATCTGTCTGGATCTGCAGATTTCAGCAGTCAAATCCACGGACCACGACACAGCGTTCAGATTACAGAAAGTTTGGGGATGGCGAAAAGGCACAATAAATTGTAACCTTAATAGAATATCCACCATAACAACAGCAACACCGTATTATTAAAATTGGAGGGTTTATAAAAAAAAACTATTTATAAAGAATACGAGACATTTATAACGAGCATTCACTTAAATACTTTACTGTTTGATCGGATCCGTTGCCCTTTAAAAATTACCTTAAAAATATTCGTTACCCGTTTTTGATATATAATGCCTTATTTTAAATAATCACCTCAGCGGTATAAACATTTTAGGGTTCCGCAGTTTGCAAACTGGTTTTACTATAAGAGACATCAGTTTAAATATTAACGTTTTAAGAGTTGAGAATCATAACTGATACTCCAGGTAGTCATGCCAGTTAGGAAAAGTTCTTTCTCCCCGCTAAACTTAACAAATAGTTCATAGTACACTGTGTTCAAAGAATTACAGTTCAACGAAAGGGTCATTAAATTCATTTTTATGGAACACTGTAGGCGAAAAGATTAATCTCTTGAAAGAGGGCAGTTGAATAAAGGAGATCTTCGGGCACAATGGAAAAGGCGAATGCGGGACAATACGTGAGGTGAAGAATAGGAAGAGACAAAAGCACTAAACCGAGGCCAGCTGATCTTCAATTACTACTAATCTTTTAATATCTACCGTATTGTACCTCTTTAAGTCGTCACCCCGTAAAACTTTATTTAATTCCCGAAATCGAAAGTGAAAAATACGATATTTAAACAAAACGTTCGCCTTAAATAAAACAGTCATGACGTAATTAGGTCAATTAGTTTTTAGATATTTAACCACAAACCAAGGTTTGGTAGCTTGATATCGCTAAACGTTGCCTAATTAGAAGGAATTCAACGCGATATATATTTACCTTTAAGTGAATCATAAATTGATAGGCATGCTTCGTGAGTGGTAAAAATATATTTAAGCCCCAATGTATTAAATATCTTAACTCTGTCGTACCTTAACGACCGTGATCCTCAATAAGCTGCTGATGTGCAGCAGAATACTAAGAACAATGTTTAAAACTTACCAACATTCAAACGCTCACATGTTTAAATTTCTTTTTTATTAAAATTCAAGTTTCTAGCCCCTTGAACTGTTTTTTGACAAACTGGGTACGTACCTCCTTGTTCGGTCAAAAAGTCTTAAGTAACCTAAGTGTTACATTATGTTTCAACCCTACAACGCCATTGTCAATCACAATACCTTAAAACTTAAAAAATCACACTTACTACACACTTTACAGAGTTTTAATTTATTTAGTTACTAAAAAACTCCCCGAAACCTACATTTCATTACTTATATTAAAGGTTAAACTCTACAAAAACTTAACTTAATTAGGTATCTTATAAAAAAAATTAATTCCAGATGCAGTAATAATTCTCTTAGAAGCAGCTTTCAAATACTTTACTTAAAAATTTGCGTTTATTGTATTCCTTCGGAAAGCTCCTGAACAACTTGATAGGGACTGCTAATTAAATATTCATTTCCCCTCTCCTAATGTCTATTGATTATGTAATCCCATTGTGTTTTCTGTTTTCTTAATAAACTTCACAAATCTTGTGTAAATTAATTTATTTTTATCCCTCCTCTACGAAAAAAAGTAGCCTACATTTTTTTCTAAATTAATTACTATTCAAGGACCGAAAATGAGAAATCCTGGAAAAGTCATCATTACATTATACATCGTTTGTTGGTTGTGTTGTTCTTTTAACTATGAAATAGTTGAGTTCAACCTCAGAATTTCATACCAAGCAGTTGTTAGCCGTAAAATTGGATCAGAGGCCTTTTAAAAGGGAGCTCTTGTGTTTAAATTAGTTTTCTTCATTTAATATATTTTTATAATTTATTCAAAACCCTTTATTATTCATTAATACAATATTTCTAAGTAAATCATTCAATATGAAAGATTCTTCTTGAATACGTACCAGACGTACCAGTTATTGTCTCGTCTGTTCTGTTACAAGTTTTCTAACCTCAAGTCACGAATCATGTCTTCAGAACAACTACAATCGCAAAATAACATAGTTTTTCTGGTACCCTGTGATTGTCACCATGCTAATTTTGATCCTCAATTGCCGTTTTTAGGCCAGAACTTAATAATATAAGTTAATTAATATTATAAGCCTGAACCCAATAACAGAATGATAACTCATTTGAGTTTTTCTAACAAATGCGCAACCGATTTTCAGATCTTGGTAAATAATAATAGATTTTTCATCACGTTAAAGGTACATTATGGTCCCTAATTTTTTGTTTCTATGTATGTATATTATTATTTTTACATTGCAATGGTTGAAAAATCCCTCATAAAAATTACCAAGTAGTTTAGCAAGACGTTGGGTGTCAAGTAGTGAAGTGTCAGACCCGAGCTATAGTCAACTAGTCGCCTTCACAGAGTTACCGTGATTCTTGGTTAATTAACATTGTCTAATACTAATTAGGATCAAGTTATCAATTGAATGTTAAGGTATGGATGTGATGTTTCTATTCAGTTTACATATTGGTTTCGTGCTGTTTATTTTATGGTTATAATTTAATTCTATTTTACTTGACTTTAATCGCGATATGAAAATCACAAATATAATCTTGGGGTCCCGTTTTTTTACCTATTAATTTGTTTTATTTGTTGTATACGGAGAGCACTTTAGGCATGCATTGGATCGATGTGAAGAATAAGGGTGCGTTAAAAGTATTTCCCCCTGACAAAATTGTTTTTCTTTCGGCGCAGTATGTTCACCCCCGGGTGGAAAGGATAAAGTTCCAAAAACGGGGTTACAGGCGCCGGCGCCGCAAAGGTAGCTTGATAAATCTGGAATCAACGCTTCGGTCTGATCAGCCTTCTTTCTCTGTTCATTGTGCCTAGTGTGAAATATGGGGTGAAGTTAGTGGGCACAAAAGCTAATAAACATAATATTGAGTTGACGCATCAAACTTGATAAGGATGCATATTAGCACTTTTATCTTCGCCCACTGCCTCCAGAACGAGGTGTGGGCATGAAGTTAGCAGCCACAAAGGGACGATAACTCAACTATAAACACGATTACAATAGACGCATCGACGTGTTTCATAGAGCTCATCCAATTACAGGTTACATGTTGCACGCTTAACCCAGTGCTATGCTGCATTGTTAACCCTTCAGTTGACTATTGGTTGTTATGAAGGATATTAAAAAGTTGGATAAGAATATTTTTTATTAGCCGAATTAAACAGTTGTTAACCAATTTTTTTTTAATATTTGGTTCATATCATTTTTACCTTTTGAAAAAAATTGATATTAAATTAACAAAATAATCTTTGTATTTTTGTTCTTTATTTGCCTAATTTGGAAGCTGATCTGCAGTTATTATTTTTATGTTCGAGTTAATAATAAACCATAAAGTACATTATATAGTGAAAATTCCGGAAAAATGCGCTAAACAAAGCAATTAATTATATAAGCACACATTACGTATAACTATCAGATCGTCTTATTTTAATTTCAAAGTCAATTTTTTATATATATTTATTTTATGACGTTAGAGAATTCTTTATCCTCGGGCCCTGAATGCCAAACTCCATGTAGAACTCTTCGTATTACGTGTTATCATTTTCCTGTTTTAACGCAATAATGATCTAGATTTAACAAATTATTAACAAAATATACATAAAAGCCATTATAAAATATACATTGGAGGCTTTTCCTGACTCGAGCAGCGAAACATTAGCGAAGTGGAAGGCACAGTGATGTCGGGATGAGCGTTATTCGCCGCCCATTTGATGCAGCTCGCAACTCCGGCGGGACGTGTTTTCAGCCAGACTAACAAACCTTTTCATTGATAATGATACACCACGTTAAACATGTACTTGTATAGCCGAGTTTCGGAATATCTTTTCAAGGTTTCCCGTTTTATTTTGACTCGGTTAAATTATTATATAATCAATATTTTCCATTGGTTGCGTGATATTTTGGCATCCTCAACGATCGCATTTTAATAATCATACTTGGAAGTGAATTTTAACCATTTATTTAGATGATAATTACTTGATTGTAAATTTTTTTCGGAATATATACAATGATGTTTTTTTTAATCCATACAATGATGTTTTAGCGCAATTGTCTTTTGATTCGGTAATTTGCATGAGATTAAGGCAAATCACAGGATTTCGTTGGATAGAAAATGAAACATTTAAGCGGATCTTTGGCACATTTGTTGTTATAGAATTTTTATTAAAACTGTTAGAGAAAGGAAAGGTTTCATTTAGAATATAGTTTATACTTAAATTTAAATTTTGCTATTCTGACTTAGGTTCCGTCTGCACCACAAATTAAACAATACACATCTCAAAAACTTTTAAATACAAACATTTTAAATTACTTCTTCTTTAATTTTAGTTTTTATTCTAATCAAAACTTATAAAAAAATCACCTTCGTAAACATCAGACAATTGCAAAAATTGACTTCGGAATCCTCCCCCCCCCTTGTTTGCGATAAGGTGGTTGGTGATATATTACTAATCACCAACCAAGGCTCCATCAATTTTAAAGTCCCTGCTTATAATATATATAGTTAATAAATGAGAAGGGGGGCTTTAAATCAAGATGTATTTAGTGTAGTTGAAAAAAGTTATTTATTTAACGCATATATTTAAAATTATAAATATTTTGTATACCTAAATATGCAAAGTAGTTCATTTTGAATACCTGAAACATGCTTTTTTAAACGGGTACATTAAAAAAATGAATTAAACGAGTTTAAATCAAACCGATGTTTACGTTCCAATAGCTTTTAAAACGTCGAAACCTCCAATCTCCCGTGTTTGACAAGGCAATAAAGCTTTCAAGTGTTCAGTAAATACATAAAACGCCTGGTTAATAATTAAATGGTCGGAAGGGGTGGTGTGGGTTGGGGAATAATGCATGAGGTAACGGGAGATGATAGGTCCCCGGTGTGGGGTGCACTACGCCGGGGTGTCATTCATCCCGAGCGGAGAGGTTTTCCTAGTAAACTTTTACCTTGCAGCCATATTGATCAGAGCTTTCGAAGGCAGCAAACTTGATCAGCAACTAAAAACAAGCAGGAAACAATAAGGTACAATAGTTATGATGGATATTTTATTTTGGTGTAATTTGTCCGGGTCTGAATTCTTTCCGAGTTTGATAGGATGTTGACAAACTAAATTATGTAGTAATATATCCATTGTTGTATTCTATAATTTTAATGCAGGAAATAATAAAACTTAAAAAAGGCATAAAAAGCTATTTAAATAAAATGTTGCGATAGTACTCGTTTGATAACTTAGTATTATATAAAAACATAATTAAAGATATACTTTCGATAACAGATACAAATTATCGACGGTGCACAATTAAAAATTAAAAATGTTTTATGTTAGCATAACCTGCCTGCCATGACGGGAATTTGTATTATATTTAAAATACAGCAAGGGTGATTCTACAATAATAGTACACTTAATAATTAATTTTACTTACAAGCTATTTTACTGTATATTTATAGAAAGCCCACATTATTAAGAACTTTCCCATGCATCATAAGTGGCCTTGTTGCACGTGGAACTGACAAATAACGAATTTGAGTGCTAGAAAAAGATTTGTAATCATGAGGCAATTGGCTTAAAAGTAGCTATCATGCGTAAATTGTAATTTAAGTATATAAAAAATTAATTTAATATGAAAAAGGAAATAGTCTTTTATAATCAATTTTGTCTAATTCTTAAGCTCCAAACAGGTTTTGTGAAGGATGAAGTCTTTGCACCTTCATTCCCACAGACTTACTACATAGCTGCGAGGAACAGCAATAGCCGCAGTAGAGCCTAATGATTTAAATGATTACCCTACATTTTGATTTTTTTCAAATCTCAAATGATCATTCATGTATGCTACGTGCACCAAGGTACACATGTGTAACGATATATGACGTAAACTTTAAAATGTGGGCTTTCTAAAAATGTAAGGTACATCTTCCTTGGACGTAAAGGGTATTTGTAGAATTGTAAAAGTGTACCGTTATTTTAGGATCAACCTGTCGTTGAATAATATATCAATAAAAAATAGTCTGAATTTGACCTTTTTAACCAGTTTATCATTAGATAAGTCACATAACCGTTAAAAAAATTTGAAATTCATTGTAAAATACTGGAAAACTAATGCATCAACCTCACCCTCAATTTTTAAAATACATAAAATCAGACTATATTGTCAAAACCAAACTAAATAAATCCAAAACATAAAAATGTTTGTCCAAAATTTAGCTTTGAGTTTTATAGTAAAGATTGCTTTGTAATCGATTTAAACTATCTTAACTGTAATGACAAAAGTTTTGTTTCCTTTTTTTTACATAGTAATTTCTCAAGAGGTAAATCTTTTTACCTAATTGAATTTTATAATATTTGGATTATTATTTTTTTTTAATAAATTTGCCCCTTAATATTAATATGAAATATACTATAATGAGGTACATAATTTCGCAGTAAACATAATTTCGTAAAAGCGAAATATGATAATTGAAAAGCCAAAATGTGTTATGATTAACATATAGCCGGTATTAAGGCTCCCATTTTAAATTTGTTTTCCTTGGGGTTGTGAGTTGATTGATTGCGTTTTTTGTATCATACAGATTGGTTGTTATCTTTTTAAATTAATGAGGTTGACTTTGTGTTATGTATTGTACATTTTAGTTTGCGCATTTTAATGTTTCAACATCTTAAACATTGTTAAGTTTTGTGAATATTTAGCAATCTCAGGTTTCACAAGACAGTAATACTTTCCCCCATTTCTTTGTGTTTTTGTTTTAAGAGTAGGCGTATGTTGAGAAGTCAACAAGCCCAAGTTTTAGACACCACTTTTGGAGGCAAGAGAACAATGAGGATTAAAGTAGAGGCGGGGGTTACTTCTAAGTCTTCCATTTCAGGCCCCCAAACCTCACCTTTTACTTAAAGAAAGGCTCTGCTCACTGTTACCATACGCCCTCCAAATTGTATACGATTAAAGAAAATTCATTTCGTTTACTTTTAAGACGTTGTGACCCTAAAACCGTGTTAACAAAGTAATATTATTTATTTTTTAGTTTTAGCGAATTTTCTCTACAGGGAAGAAGCTGTTACCGTAGGTATCATACCTATATAGGTTACTTTAGGTGAGGATCTGTGGTTCACAATTTACTTAAATTGCTATCTTATTGCAGCAAGCTTTTAATCCATCGTTAATTACTTCTTATTTAGTTTTTACTGTGTTATACGTTTTGTTTGTGCTGTTAGTATCATTGTGTATAAGAATAATATTTTGGCTTAAAATAAATAAAATATTCTTATAAATATGGACGAACTGTGTTTCTCAAATGGATGTCAAAGACGCGAGTACGTGTACTATACCACGGGTTACCTCGATATTCGTGACAAACGTAATCAGTCAACAGCTCCTTTTGAAGCTCGCTGTGGTTGGCGTCTATCAAGCCCACGCTTGGCATCGAACCTGTTGATAAGTGATATGCACAGTTATATTTGGTGAAATGAGTGTGGTTATGACTTAAAAATGAAAGTTCATCACATTTTTACTTTTTTTTATCAAGATCCGATATTTTGTATTTGGAAAATGAATTTTATCTACGACCATTGCAATAAGCACTAATTATGGTATTACAATAAACATTATAATGATATACATTAAAACACCAAAAACCAAGCAGTACTCTAATGACGACTTTAGAGTACTGGAGTCACTTTAGAGTACTGGTTCTAGACCAATGAGAGCTCGGCATTTGACGGAAGTAGTGTCATAATAACAATTACGCAATTCGCACATCAGCTGATTGTTGCATTACGATTCATGTTTGAGTTTACTTATCCCATCAGCTGATTGTTCCACAACGATTCATGGTTCAGTCTGCTTTTGCCTAACCTCAAATTTTAGTTGACCTATTCCATTATTAGTAAAAGTCATGAGTTTTGTTTAACTTCGGGGGAAATTTTGTCGTATATTGTTGGTCGTAGATAAAATAGTGTATGCAACGATTGTATTATGCCTTTAAGCCACTCGTGAGATATTTAGAACACTCGCTTCACTCGTGTTCTAACTTACATCTCACTCGTGGCTTAAAGGCATTCATTATACAATCGTTGCATAAACTACTATTATGTACGGGTGAACATCATTCAGTTTTTAAGACATTAATTTTTAGTTAAAAGGCGACCCGCGAATTAGTGGAAGAGTCGACCACTAGACCGAAGACAACTCTTGTCTGAAAACTAAATTCCCTCTGATTCCTGGGTCACCCGATCAGTTCTTTATGGTTCAGTGGTGTTTGAACACTCTAATCCACTCAAAGTTGTTCGAAATAAGTGTAATTAATACTTTTGCTCCGCCTTGATGATCCCCTTGAAAATATCCTTTTCAAACTTTAATACTTTAGTAGTATAAAAACAAAAAATGACTGATACATTTAATTCTCAAGTTCAGCAGTTGTAAATAGAGGCACATGTATCCAGTTCCTATAGCATTATAGACAATACAAAGAGAAGCAAGGAGTTTTATTTACCTGAAAACCAATTGATGATTATCACAATTTTCTGACATTAATTAGTTCTTCGAGCAGAAAACTAAAAAAAATGTTATGTTTCTTTATTCATAAATTCTTAAACCTAAGTAAACTAACAACAGTACATTATTTGGCTTTTTCATTATAATATGTTTTACTTTTCTGGATTGCATAAACTCACTTCATTACGCTCAACAAGGAAATTATGGAGTTTACCGAGTCTTACCTAATGTTGGAGTTGAATCAGTGTCTAGATCAATTAATTGATGTCAATGTTTGCTCATTAACAACGTGAGGTTTGCAGACTGACTTGGTTGTACTATATAGGGCAGCCTTGATAAATGAGGGGTTTTATTACTGTTTTATTTAATTTACTATCTCCTTTAAAAAATTATGTAACTTTTCTTTGTTTATTGGATTCTTAGTATTTGGTAATTTCATTCTGCTTAATATTATGAACCTATGAATAAGACAGTGTGTGTCTTAATAGTAACATAAAATTTTGGTTATTTACTTAAATCAATAGCGTTATATCTTTAGCTGAAAAGTCGTCTTTTATTGTCTTCTTTGTGATTAGGTACCTTTTTATTTTTAAAATTATAATAACATTTATTACGATTGGACTCAGCTTTAAATAAGAGTAAATGATATAAATGCCTTTATTTTTATCATGCTAAATAACAAAAATAAATATATTATAAGTTTACAAATATTTAATAACTAATAAAAGAAAGTAAACATATGGAGAGTTAAGGGTATTTCGACCCGTCTGCAAATTTTAGTTGACTTCGAAGCGACGCGTGCATTTTTGTTTGCTCAAGGAGGGGAGGATGTTATCATTGGGAATGCTATAACTATTTTGGTCCATGCAGAGTTGGTGGCATTTAACATTGTAAGTCAAATAGACGGTAAACATTCCCTAGTCGTCAATAAGTAAAACTGCGACACCTAAATAGATTATTTCTCCGTTAGACGGTCTTTGATAGACGAGTATTTAATAAAAGCCAGTTTTAATTTTAGGTCTTAAAAAATTACAAAAGTTTTTACTATATCATGCAGTTTTGTTTTAACTGTTAAAAATATTTATTTCAAAAATAACCATTTTAATATCCTGGAAACAACAACAGAAAAATATCCGTAAGCTCAATGGTGATATATTTTGAAACCCCTAACTTCCATATAAAATTCCATTTATTTAAAACATACCATATTTGTTTGTAAACAAGGCTTTATTTCTTACGTAATATTTTTATCTTATGTTAATAAAGTTTTATTTCCGCTCTACAACTAGTGATGTAAATCCTAAGATCTTATCCTAAAAGTTTTGCTTAAAATATTTAATTCTAAATACAGTACACTTTAGTCGAAACATAACCCTCTAATTAGTATTCGGAGATGTTCCTTAACAAGGTATCACCCCGGCTTGTTAGGCGTAACTTGAGTCCAACTATTCATAACTTTCCTCTCAATGGGAACAGCTCGACTCAACCTTCACTTCACTTACAAAGGTATTTTCGTCTGATATAATGTAGACTTAATAAAAGTTTGAAGTTCTAAGTATTGTATGCATTTTGACTGATTATTATTCAGCAAACTTTAAATTTAGCGGAGTTAAAATTAATTTCATTCGTAATTCAACCTTCTGTGGGCATCGATTTAAGCACTGGCATAAATTTTCGAGCATCCCCATGTTGTGTATATGTTTGAGAAAGTCAGTCGTGAAACCCCGTGCTTACACTTCACAAAAACATGCATCTACTTGCAAATTTAACGTGTTTTTTTATTATTTTGTTGGTTTTTTAACTTTCAATTATTTGACGAGATAAATTTTTACTGCGCGTTGATTTACATGTTTTTAATGACTTATTTCAACGATATTAGGATTTCAACAAAATACATTGCATGTATAAAGCACAACAAATAACGAGATTCCATGTACATTTCGGGTTCTGGGTTCTGTCTTCGTGCAGAAACGGTCCGGTAATATTGACAATTTATTGATTTTAATAAGGAATCAAGATTCCAAATCTCGAAACGCCGTGCATTTTTTTACTAATCAATGTTTTGTTGCTAAAGCCATGAAAAATTAAAATACGTTCATTCGCCTTCACCGTAAATGTATGTCAATACTGGTTAGTTGGCTGCTACATTGCGTTAACATCAATGAAATACTAAACACAGCAAATAGGATTCATTTAAAAAATGTAGATAGGTTAATAAACACAAAGAAAACAGAGGCGAATGAATACCAATAATGCGGGTTGGAGAACTCTAATAGTAGTTTATGCAACGATTGTATAATGCATGCCTTTAAGCCACGAGTGAGATGTAAGTTAGAACACGAGCGAAGCGAGTGTTCTAAATATCTCACGAGTGGCTTAAAGGCATAATACAATCGTTGCATACACTATTTTATCTACGACCAACAATATACGACAAAATTTCCCCCGAAGTTAAACAAAACTCATGACTTACTGATGATGGAATAAGTCAACTAACATTTGAGGTTAGGCAAATAAGCAGACTGAGCCATGAATCGTTGTGGAACAATCAGCTGATGGGATAAGTAAACTCAAACATGAATCGTAATGCAACAATCAGCTGATGTGCGAATTGCGTAATTGTTATTATGACACTACTTCCGTCAAATGCCGAGCTCTCATTGGTCTACAACCAGTACTCTAAAGTGACTCCAGTACTCTAAAGTCGTCATTAGAGTACTGCTTGGTTTTTGGTGTTTTAATGTATATCATTATAATGTTTATTGTAATACCATAATTGGTGCTTATTGCAATGGTCGTAGATAATATTGCCTGTTGATATTTCTTACAGTTAGGCAGGACAAATCATTTCTGTTGAATTAATTTAGGTTTTTAGATCTTTTTAATATTGTTATAGGTGGTAAGAGGAAGACATGTTAAAGCGATTATTACGTTTTTAAGATTTTTTTTATCAGTAATAAAAGTTAGACTGTTTCTTTTCAAATATTATACACAGTATCGTTTTTCAATGTTATGTACTATGTGTTTTTATTTTACTATGACGAAGCCATCCACCGATGGATAATGGTTCACTTCACATCTGTTCTCAGCTCAAGATGGTGATATTACACCGAAACGTGTTTATTTGAAGAGAACTAAATCAATTTTGAGCTCTTTGACGTCCCTAGTAAGTAATATAGTCTTACATTTAATATACACCGTCCAAATGCAATGTAAGTCATAATTAACAGTTATTTTAGTACGTTTTCAGAATTTAAATTCGTTATAGTGAAGTATAAATTACAAATTTTAATTAAATTGCAATGACTTACAAGGTAATAATAAAAAAAATAATGATCATCTCTTCTTACCGTATAACGTTTTTTATATTACATTTGGTGCTTGAATTAGGAAGTGTTTTATGTTGTTTCGCTTTTAACACACGCGATGTAATCACTTATCTGATGATTTATAAAACATTTAACCGTGTAAACGAAGAGTCGCCGGAGCAGAGTGACGCCGCCGGGGAGCGATCATACTCCGAAACTTATGTATTATTCTGCATCTCCGTCCGGCCCAACGAAACCTTTAATCATTTAACTGACTTTTTATGTTGTTATGAAACAGTTTTATTACTTGCTGGCATCGTCAAATTCGGTAGTTCACTAAAGCCTCTAGTTTCATTGAAGTTGCTCATAAGGACGCCGCTTAGCCCAAGAATTTGTTATTTTTAAATTACAAATTAAAGACACAGTGGGAGTTATTTGTTTAATGGAGTTCTCACCTTGCGATAATGAAGATAGTTGTGTTGTATTGTTTTTTCCAGGATATTTATTGTTATTCTTGAAAAGTTTTTTTAGAAATCGAAAATGTCTCGCCTTATAGTGGTAAAACATTTGTTTTTAAGCCTAAAATTAAAACTAGTTCAAATTAGATACGAATCTACCAAAGACCGTCTATAGGAGAAATATCTAGGTGTGTAGGAGTTTTACTTATATTAACGACTATGTTTACCATCAAATTGATTTACAGTGTTCAGTGCCACCAATGCTGCATGGAACAAAATAGTTATAGCATTAGCAGTGATAGCATCCCCTCCTTGAACAAACATAAATACGCGCATCCTCGTTTCGATGTCAGCTAAAATGTGCAGGTGGGTCAAAGACTCCTAAACCCCACATAAGTTTAGTTTATTCTATTATAGTTTTTTTTTAATATTTTTAAACTTATAACTCTTTTTGTTATTTTGTATTATGAACAACACAGAAATTATCATAATTTACTCTTATTTGGAGCGAAATTCAGTCGCAATAATTAGTACAATCATTACGCTAAAATAAGAAAGGTACTGTACTTTATTCCCAGAAATACCAATACGAGGAAAAATATAGTACGTTTGCAGCTATAACTCTATTTATTTCAGTAAATAACCAAAAAGTGTTGTTATGAAATAGTATTTTGAAATAAATCTGCTCCAAATAGGTCACACATAGGTCCCAAATATTGACAAAAATGAAAATAACTAATATTTTTATCTCATTTTTAATAAACCCTAGAAATACCGTACATATGGTTGTTATAGTTTGAGATATAGGGATAGTATGAGATAGAAAACAATTTAAAGCACTATTAAACCCCCTCGTTTATTAAGGGTGTCTCTCTACATATAATAGCCAAGTTAGTCTGAAAACCTCTTGTTAATGAGCAAACATTGACATAGATTAAATGATCTAGACACTGATTCAACCCTAACATCAGGTAAGGCTCGAATATCCATGTCGAAAGTAATAATAATTCATAATGCTTAATTCAGAAAACGAAAACATATTATAGACCCATATAATAGACTTTTATCTTGGATAAATCATATTTTACCATCGGAGACGGATATAATCCAGGACGCGAAACCGAAGACAATGCAGTAGGGATATTGTAACGCATGACTACAAGTTGAATATTAATTGTTTGGATATTGATTTGTATCCATCACATTTAATAAATATTTAAATACTTGAATAAGTTGGTTTTCTATAATAGTGTTAACATTTTAATCATGTCTTTTAGAGGAATCTTGATAGTAATACACAATTACAAGAGCTGTGTACTAAAGCCTGCTCAGCTTGCCTCTAAGCTCAGGAACAAGCGTCTAGACCCAAGTTGTGTGATTACAGTGACAGATTTGTGTAAATCTTATGAAATTAATTTTATCTAAGATTGCTTTGGGGTGGAATGACGGTTTGTTAAATGAATGATTTTGTTAAATAGGTAAAACTTGACTGAAAAATAAAACCTTGAAAGAGCCTTTAAAGGCCGATACAAGTTGGGTGGATCATACCTATAGGTACATAACATAGTGCTCGTTTTTTGTAAAGCTTCTAAAAATTAGTTCCAAGTATTCTACCCGAATTTTTTAATGCTAGACATATATTGTGTTTTGTGTAGTTGACTATTGTGATGATACGAAATATTATTGTCCTAAAAGAAATAGTCTGACTGTCCCAAAAAGACCTCTCATTTCTTTGGCACTATTTGCTGTAAAATAAATTCACTTTTAAAATTAGTGTCGAAGGTTTGAGTAATCATTTGTAAAATTGTGGAATATAAATAAATGTGTACTCCGTTTTAATGGGAACTCGTGCAAATACCAGTGGCCCATTATTATTCACTGTCTCGAAAGTTATACAAGGGAATGTCTTACCGTACTCAAACCTCTTACGGGTATCTCATTGCATTTATTCAAAACTCATTTACGTTTGACTACCATAATTACTCATTTTGATTCATCAATTGTACTGTCCTAAGAACTGTTTATGTTCGTATGTTGCCAATTATAAAACAAAAATAAGTATAAGAGTAAGTACAAATATGTAATTCATGGCAGGACAGTAATAGCTCTGGAAAACATAAAACCCCGAATGTTTTCTTTTGACGTCAATTGATTTTCAGTGTTTTATTCGGCATAGAGTGTCAAAGGCAAAGTCTCGCCACCGGGTGGGGGGAGAGGGGGGCAGCAGAATGAAGTGCCCTCGAGTTCCCCAACGTATTTTCATAATTACAGCCAACTTGCGTGAAATGTGGCCGAACTTAAAAAGTTACGTTGTAAATTATGTCGCTTTTGCGATCAAGCTAGTGGTGCGAGGGGGTGGGGTCTTAGAGTGTATACGCTGCAACTTTTATGTCAGTAACATTTTATGAATATTTTCATTTTCCCAGTTACTTAAATGATTTTTATATCAGATAACGGCAGGTAACGTAATATAACTGTTCTTTTTCAGTCAATTTCTGTCAGTTTGTTTTGTATTTTTATTTCAAAATGCATAAATGTCTTAACAAGCTGATTTGAGCGATTACCAAAAAAATCTAAATTATACATATTACCTACGAAATAGGATATAAAGAGCTGTAGGCCTAATTACTGTATCAGGAAACTTCAAATTTATTTAAACTGGTTGTAAATAAAAAAAGTCTTACAATACTAATAATATATTTACTCTTGTACTCTACTTAAACACAAGATGGTATAAATACATAAAATGTGGAGTTATTCAGCTAGTTATTTCTTTAAACTAACCAAACAGCCTATTCATCAACTTGACTATTTGTCGTTTTGCCTCAGCATTCTAATAGCAGAATTGTAGGGGATAATAAGGAGACGATGACAACAAAGGAAGTGACAAGTTGTAAATAATGACTGGAACTAAGAAGAATGGGTCTTGGCAGGAAAACCAAGAAGAATTGCTGGATTACGGTTCCCTCTCTTTGCTTGGATCCGACAGATAAACATTCTTCATAATAAAACTGAAGGAGAAGATATATATGTTGTAAAAAGTGCGAGGAAATATCCTCTCCTAAATACAGTGTAGTCGCTTGTATTATTTGCCCCTATTTGTCTTAGACTTTTGTATTTTTGTTTACGTTCAATTATACTACCAAGGTTTTCGTTTGTTATAGTAATACTGGATGTAAATAAAAACCGTATTGAAACACTTAAAATGTATTTACACTTACACTGTATTTACATACAAGATGATCAATATACATAAATGGTGGTTTACCTTCAGTTATACTATCAAGGTTTTTACTTGTATTAATAATACTGGATGTAAATATCACCACGTCTTACAACACTTAAAATATATTTACACTTATAGTTTATTTACATACAAGATGGTAAATGTACAAACATGGTAGAAAATGGTGATCGATTTCGATTGGTCACACCAATCATCATCTGGCCCAATAGAGTCTCTCACCATTCGGCCACTTTCCACCATTTGTGTTTATTTACCATCTTGTATGTAAATACAGTATACCTGTGTAAATTTATTTTTAAGTGTTTTAAGACGTTTTCTATTTATATCCAGCGAATACCACAACACGTATAATGCTAATCAAGAAATTATAAATAATACACGAGACAAATATCTCTAGTTGTTCAGTGATAGCTCTTGTAAATTGTGTAATGATAAAAGTTACGTGAATTCGCAAAGAATTTAGATCACATCAAAAGGTAGTCAAGAGCAAGTGCTCGTATCGTTATTTTTCAACAGGTAGAAGTATTATTTAAACCGAATGCCTTGTGAAACGATGGTTGTTATTTTTTATCTACTTAAGTTTCTCCTAGTGCCTTGTGTATATCTCTTTCGGAAGGGAAATTTATTTCCATAAAACTAACCTTCTTGACCACTACGTAATTCTTAAATAAATACCACAAAGCCAGAATTATTTTTCATGTATTTCGCTGAGAAATTCAAGATAACTTTTGTAATGACGATATAAATGTGAATTTTTGTTTTAAACAATATTTTTATCAGTGCAGGGTACTTCGAATATGTACTGTGCATCATATTTTTAAAATTGTACCAACTTTTAACTGGTCACTGAAATGATAACAATAAAAGTGGCAAAACCTCAAGTATTAGGTTTAATTTCTTAGGGGTACAGCATTTAAACCACATTAAGGGATTTAAACGCAATAGTGTTAGCTTAACCATTCTTGCCCACCCGTTGTAGGTACAATGTATTTATTTGTATTTAAATCTCAAAGCAACATTGTCTCTCTGAGAATCAGGAGGTCGCATGTCCGACGCAGACTTGAATAATTAGTGATGACTGAAATTTGGCCGCAACGTGATTCCATCCACTCCCACCTGTAGCCGTGCAGTCGGTGCTTACTCAACCGTCTTAAACAAATAACCAGTGTACGTTATGTTGAGTTATTTAGTTGACATCGGGTACGTCAAAATTGGAATCAGTTAGTAAATATATGGAAACTTTTGAGTTCCGCGTGATTAGTATTTACACCTAGTATCAGCCATGAGTTGTTAAATAAATCAATTTTTAAATATATAGATATAGTTTTAATTGGTCGTACTATTAAAAGCTAGAGGACTTCACATTTTGACTAGACATTTTGTGTGTCTTTTGAGATCATATTAGGCCTACCTTGTTTATTATCAGTTAGTTATATATCGGATGTGTAATTACTAAGTCGATCCACAATTGTTGTTGGGTGATACCGTGATGTGAGTAAAAAAAGTCAGTGAGTAATTGCTATAATATAGTTTAAAATTATGCTATATAGAAAAACTACAATGTTGTCTGTACAAAGAAGGTAATTAATTCAAATTGGCCTATAAATCAAACGTAACAAAGAAATTCACAGAAAAATCCAAGAGAAAAATTTTAATATTATGAATAAAAATGTAAAAAAGCTTCGTTATTAAATCTGTTATGTGAGCAACTTGACCCTGGAAACCCTAGCCTTCATTTACTACCTCCACATTCCTCGCAAACCTCAAGGGGGCAAAAAGTTAACCCCTTCCAACCCTTGCCAATTATAATTTGACTCCAGCCCACAACCTTAAAGTTTGCCTTGCTGCAACACCGACATGAACATTCTAAGAATTTCGTGTTTCGTTTATTTTGGCATAAAAAACTAATAACTAGACAATCAGGATTTAAATTTACCATTGTAACGTAATTCATATTCTATTCAACAAATATGCAATAAATAAAAACAATCCAACAACTTATGACAGTCAATATTAGATACACGCTATAAAAATCATGAGATTTTACGTTTTCTTTTTGTGCCTTTATGATTGTAATTTTTAAAACTAAAGTCACTTTCACCTTTCTCATAGGTGCCCAATAATTGTCCATGGAGAAATTCACATACCCCTCTCATTTTCCTCCTTTTTAATATTCGTGCATGTAGGGTGATTTCGGGGTAAAGCGTGCCTCACGACGTAACGAAGGGAATGCTAGAACAAAAGGTCGGGAACAATAGGCTTGAGAGTGCAACAAGTAATTACAACTACTGGGACAAAGCAGTGGCTGCAATGTCAAGGCCCGCGGCTTGTGCCAGTCATATCTACCTAAGCTCGTGTGTCGTGGTTCCGAGTCATAGTCTGTCATCGTTGTTTGTAGTAAATTCTAGTATTAGCATTTCAATAATCTATCTTGAATCACTATAACATTTTTCAGGAACAGAAATGTAGATTCGCCTCCGCCTCGCATGGGACTCCGTAAATTTCGAATTTATATTATAAAGGTTCTCTTTAAATTTTTTGGTTCTCATTAGATTTCAGTTATTCATATAAAAGTTTTGAAATAGTTGGACTAAAGTATTGTATGAAAAGTAACGTTAAAGCTGAAATAAATTTAACTAAATTTGTTATTAATGTTGTCATGGCGTTATAAGTGGAGAGATTTATTTTGAAGATATATTAGTAAGTTTGAAGTAAAATTGACATTAAAAGTAGATATAAGTATATTGAGGGGTCAGTAGTTATGATTGAAAATTGATTGCATTAGTAGTATAAATGTATATTTGTTAAAATGAAGTTGTATGAATACGATGTAAGAAAGTAGCCTAATAGTGTATATTAATTGTTAAGTAATTACAGTAATTATTGTTCCCCTGTCAGTTAGCCGGCGACTTATGTTGCATCACGGCATATCCAGTTCCGCCAACGGGGAGGCTGGGAAACGCAGGAACCATATATAAAAACTTCATAATAGAAATAATTAAATTTGTAGCTTCTTAAGGCAGTCCTTCTTGCCTCTGCCATCTTAATCTTATAAAAAGAATGATTTCACACCGGAGAGTTTGTCGAGTCAGTCCTCCTCACCTCTGCCGCGGAATAAATGTAAATAACATACAGATAGATACAACTCTGGGGAGTTTAAACTATGCAGATCCCCTAGCCTTCTGCTCGTCATGATCGGTTTTATTGAAGGGGTTCGCCATTTTTTTGCATTGGCGACTCCTTCATTCATTCTGTCAGAGCGGACAAGTGCAACGATGTGATCTGGATGTCTGACCCTACTAAGCAAGACGTACAGCTTTTCCATGAGTGAAGCAGTCGCAGATCGACACCAACTGAATCTATTGTCTGGCTGGCTCTTGTGGCCAGTCATGCAAAATGGCAACAACAGTGGAAACTGACTAGTACGAACCCGAAGCGACGAACCCTCGTTAAACGGAAACGTAAAATTTATGATTGCCATTTCAAAACTTGATAGTCGTTCAGTGTATGCCCTTGGAGTAGTTTACATATCATTTTTCTCTTTTTTAATATCCTCGCATGTTTGGTGGTTTTGGGGCGTAGTTTGTCCTAATAACGTAACGAAGAGAATGCTAGAACAAAAGGTCGGGAACAATAGGCTTGAGAGTGCAACAAGTAATTACAACTACTGGGACAAAGCAGTGGCTGCAATGTCAAGGCCCGCGGCTTGTGCCAGTCATGCCTACCTGAGCTCATGTGCCTTGGTTGTTCCGCGTCATGGCCTTTCATTATTGCTTGTCATAGAGTCTAGTAGAGGATTGGCATTTGAAATATTTATCTTGCATTACTATAATATTTTTATGAATATAGTTTATCTTTAAAAATAACTTGCATTATGCAAATGAATTAATTTTGTATTTTTGCTTTTGATTTGTTTAGAGCATAGACCAAATATTGTTTTGTAACCAGCCAAATATAATTTTGCCAATTGTATATCGGCCTAATCGTTTTGTTTCATTTAAAGCTTTCTTTCAAGGGGATACGTAAAATATGTATTTCTGTTTGCCCATGATACACTCTTTTAAACAAAATTGTGAAATAATTGATTTTTTCTGTTTTTTTCTTGGTTAATGATCTTGGATAAATGAATTTTCAGCGGTTTTGCATTCGACAGAATGTATCAGGCGTAAATAAATAATATCCATGCATAAATAAGTAAATTTGGAATTCGACATTAAGGTCATAGATAATTGTTGTGTCAACTTCTGCGGTATAGAACTTCCTTGGAACCTTTCGTTCACAAAAAACATCGTTGCACTCAACTTTGCAAATTCAACATACTACTTTCCTAAGCTTGTTCTTCTTTATTCGCATCGCTTCAACCCTCGCTCAACGGTCGTTCCCTTGCACTTGATAGCATTTGATTTTCAGAAAATAATTCTTTGTTCAAGTATCTCCAATGTACATTTTTAAAAATTAAGGGGGCGGTCTACCTCAAGTTCCGAGCGCTAAAACAGGGTTTTGTATCTTATTCATTGATCGCTAGATTTTCATATGATTTCCAATATTTTGGTATCATTTTAAAACGGATAAGTTTTTGTAGGTTGCTAAAATTTTAGAATTTTTTATTTTATCCCCGTTTATTTACAGGAATGTGTAAATCTTTCAAAAAAAGGTAGTTTTTTGTTAGGTTTTAAAGTCTCATAACTAACGACAGAAACGCTTTATAGGAAAATAAAAAAATTAGAGACCTATAAAATATTCTGAAGAACGTGAACCCACTCTCATTTTTATTAAATCTTAAAAAATAAAGCTTTTGTCGCCCAGATACGAAACGTCTGCAAGCGTACTTCAGCGCGCTTTAGCCCTGTCTTTATAACTGACGCCAATTCTTGAGGCCCAGTGCGGTGGATGCGCGGTAGCAAAAACGGCTAGTGCGCATGCGCGACAACGCCTCGCTAGAGCGCAGCACTGTCATTCTGCTCTCAGCCGTCAACAACAGCGTGCCACTACATGTCGTCCTAAAAACATTGACCGACGGAACATTGACTCTTACTGGCGATTAATGATCTGTTTTAATTCTATTCAATATTATAAAATATTTCATTAGTATTTATTGAAGCGTCTTGTTACTCTGAACAACGATTGACAGAGAAGCAGTAACTATGTGCGAGCTGCCGAATGTACGCAGCCAGGCTAGTACAGTGTCGGCCGCCGCTGCCGCTACTTCTCCCCTCTCCTCCCAGCCTACCCACTCCCCGCCCCATGCGCGGACTGGGCCCCAAGAATTGGCGCCAGCTATACAAAGTTATTTCGCTCTGTGACGCAGATTTTTCTGTCAAGGTAGACCGCCCCTTAAAGAATTAAAAATTGTTTTTCATCTACTTATTATTTTACTAGAAGAACCTCTTTTACATCCTAAAACATGTATAATCTAAAATATTTTATATTTTGCTGTAGCTTCTTTAGATTTTTTTCTGTACCTTGTTGATATTGCTTGAATTCTGTTACTGCTTCACAACCTTTACATTCATGTGCACACTATTGATCGATTGCTATAGGTATGATAGGGTAGATGCAAAGGATTTCCTAAATCGCTATTTACTATTAAAACACGCACTTAGGCTTATTAGGCTTGATTAACTTTTACGTAAGCCTTACTTAAATAAGCAAAACCATGCAGTCGAAAATCTCAGGCGTTGTTATGATTACTTTAATAATTAGAGTTGCAAGTTGTGTTCCGAGTCTTGCAACTTCGGTCCACCGTGGTTTGACTACAGTTGGACTTGTGGGGTTGATTATTGTCTCGGGTTGCGGTAATATCGAAGGGGTTTCTACCATTGTAAATCGCTTGGTCTAGATTCTAATTTAAATATGGCACTGACTTAGTTTAAATCACTGTAATTGTTAAATATAAATTTTAAAAAGTAATACTACACCATTGTTGTTTTGTAAAATACGTTTCTCGGTTAATATGGGGTTAAACAACATACAATAATAATTACACCACTATGTCATCCCTTAAGTGTTTCACTTTTATCATGGCCTGAATATCGTTATTTAAACTCTTCTAAAGTTTCACATATTTTAACTGCAGGCAATACGTTCAGCTGCTATTTATAACAAAATTCAACTTTTAATCGTCAATTGTTCTTGCTTTAATAAGATAGAACAATGGATTTTTGGTGGAATGATTAAAAAACTAAAGACCATCACATCGCTCTCCCCAAAAAACATTAATTGTAAATAGATGTAATAAATACGTTAAGAGAGAAACTGTTGGATGATACAGGCTGAGTCTCAGCCTGAGGCCCGTCTCTGTTGGCTCAGCGACCGGGCTGGGACAATGTTCTGCTGTATTTACATCTAGTTACTGTAATCACCCTTTTACACCGTCAAACACTGTTTGTATTGTGATAATAGTTTGTGTATTGAAAGGAGAATAAAAGGTCTATTTAAGAACTTATTTATCACATTGTACTGTTTTGCATGTGTTTTTATGTGATTATTTCTAACCGCTAGAAAGACTTTTTTTTCATGAATGTGGTTTTTCTTGTTTAGCTGAGGAGGGTATTGTGAAAACCATGATTACTAAAAGCAAAGTGTTGAAGCAGAGTGTAGTTGATGGCAATCAACAATGCCAAACCTAAAGTCATGGTGTAAGGAAAAAAATAAATGCGTGTGCAGGGTCAACTGATGTGACGTAGTTGGGCTCACGCAACTAGCGCTTACGAAGGCTACAATACAAACCAGTTAATACGACCCAATAAAAATATATTGTGCACGTTCTTAGCTCTGCAGTCAAACCGCTAGTCCGCTATTTTTCGAGCCCAACTACGTCATAATAGCTGACTGTGCCCACAACTTTCTTTTTCCTTTACTCCATGACACTAATTTTGCTTTACCCCATACACTAATTTTGCTTAAAAATTTCCCCATAAAATGAAGCATGTAAAAACAAGAAACGGCTACAGCCGTTGGCAGCCGCAGTTGCAAACGGCTAGGAATAGGTACCAGTATATTTATAAATATTTATAAAAATACCAGTATATTTATAAATACTGGAAAAGGTATTTATCCAGATTCAGAACGGCATCTCATTGAACAGAGTTCCCATTTCCTTTGTCTCCTCGCACGGCATAAATCACCGTTCGAACAGTTTTGAATACAAGCCTAATTAGGAAAACCTGTCCCCTAATTGGGATATAGGCGTCGTATAAATCTCGGGAAAAACGAATCGTTGTTCTGAGCCGCGCACACACGACTCGTTTGTTTGTGCTAGGCACACAGAGTATTGTGATGTGTGTAGGTATCTGCGTATAATCAATATCCTTGTTTAGCCCTCTGTAGGTAGATGTAGCTTTGATTTCTTTAACAGTTTTAGTTTAGAAACACGGTACGTTTGTGAAGCCAGGTTTTTACGAAACTAATGTTTTTAATCTGTTAATTAATTGATTTAGTACGTTTTTTTAATTCCTTTTGAAGTCTTTCCTTTTGTATTCCACCGTATGTTATTTTAATCAATGTTAATCTTTCATGCTTTGAAGCTTTATCTATCTCAATGGGTTTAATAAATATTCTGGTAAAAAGTTTCCAAAAAAATATTAAAAATATTGGGACGTTTAACACGGCTTAGTAAATTGAAATGTGGCTACAAAAGTGTTTCCTAATAAAAAGCACAACAATTATTAAATAAGATATCTTTCTCTTATATTCTGATGATTCACAATGTGTTTTAAGCGGACAATATAGTGTAATTATAAACGTTTTTGCTATGATCTTTTGAAACCTTCAATTATCATCGACTTAACTCAGAAAACAGATCAAAGTATAAGTAATATGAGCCAAAGTAAACGAGTATTCTTGGGACGCAAGTAAGGAGCATTGAGCGACTAGGCACAAGGGTCTGAGCCGCCCGTGAGTCGCAGTTCGCCGTCTCAAAGGAGAACCCAATAACACTGGAGCCGCTTACAGGCTTACCGTGATTGGCTCAAGTTTCCATGTTGGTTTAGGAGTGAAAGAGTTAAGGAACGTCGAAGGGAACTCACTCTCCAAACTCTTTTTTAGAAAACGAGGCAGTGATTAGTAATGCTGTAGAAAATAGTAATTTTAAAACTATGATAAAGATAAATTAATTCTTTTAAAGCATTTTTTTAATTTACAAATTCCAGCTTAATGAGTAAAGCTCAAGTATGACATGTAAGTGAACTATAGCATAAAACTTAGTTATGTGCGAATAGAATAAGGAGAACTATAATTTTTTGCGAATTAATTCTGAAATAATTTGTAACAATCTTAACTATAATGATTGCAGTTACGTTTTTATATAATTTCAATTGCTCGAGAAATATGTGGTCATTGCGTTATTAGGGTACTAATACTAATTTATTTTCACCGCAGGATTTTCTTTTTTAATTCTAATGCAGATCAAAGTAATTTTTTACCACATATATTTTTCTTTGTTTTATTTTTCCTATTTTATTTTGTTGTTTTTATTGTCCAAAGATCTGACAGATTTTCACTGAGCCTACCATGAATATGTTGAAAATACGATTTAGATTGAATAAACTTCAAGCTTCCGAGAAAATGTGATCAGTTTTGAATGCACATTCGCACCTGCACCCTTGCTTTAACAGAATTTGTATTACAGGAAAAATATTGAGCGTTTGGAAAATACGATTTGAGGGTGGAAAAGAGGAGTTTACTCTCTAATTATAAATGTAAAAATGATTTATCATTCAACACCTAAAGTAAATAACACGCCTTTAAAATATTAATAGGAAATTATGCATAAAGAATATTCATTTAAAAAAAATAAGTCTGAAAAATCCTAATACTACTCGCATTAGTATTAGGATTTGGATTCCTTATGGTATTTGTAAAATTATTATTATTTTTCATTCATAATTATTTTATTAAAATAATCATGGTTTTTTCCTAGGCTAGGTATAGGTTGCAAGAGCTTAGCATTTAATTTTGTATCAATGCTTGACAAACATGTTTAACTAAATCTTTCCGTTTTGTTTCAGGTACATGTGCAAGTCGAGTTAGCAGTTATTATAATTCGTTTGGTAAGTTAATATACTCAAATACTTTTGCCATTTTTTCTCATTTTAACTTGCAAAATGTAATACCACATCTGCGGTTAATATATGTCTTTCCCTGGCTTGTAAAAATGTCTGCAGAAGAGTCATAAATAAAATTTTTGTAAGTTAAAGTTTAAAAAATAAATGTTTTCTTTTTTGGGCGATGAAAAATATTTCTACCTGTTCCTTTGTCGGAAGAGGAAGCTGCATGCTTGGCACCGCCGCCGCCGCCGCCGGCTGAATTAGTGATGTGAAACATTTTGTGACGACAGCCCGCGAGCCCCCCCCCCCCCTCCACACGTCGTCAGTCCCGGGGGACCACCTGAGTGTGAACCGGGAACGGACAATTTGTTTGCCTCGATACCGCAATTATTGGAAATCGCAATTATTGATATGCGGTGTAGCTGAACATTCGATATAATAATAAGGTAATGTGTTTCCGATAAAATCAAACAAGTAATATGTACTATGTAAAAGTCATAGTTAAAACCCAATCCCTATGTATGTTATTATATATAGTTTAGTTTTGGTTGGTTGACTAAGATTAACCACAAAAACCCATGCAGACAGAATCGTGATACATTGCTCCTCCTCTCTCTTACAAAATAAAATGTAGGTGAAAAATATGGGTAAACATGTGGGTCAGATACTTAGTGTTTCAAATTGCCATTAAAATCGCTAAATATTTAGATTCCAGACCACACTGTGTTCAAAATATTTTAGACTTAAAATAACTAACTAATCGTAAGTAATATTAATTGTTCACATAACACGTAGGCCTAGCTAGGAAGGAACTGATTCTGAACTGGGTAGCGGAAGGAAGTAATTAAATACCCCCGTTGCAGCAGACCGGCATACTCAGCGAATTTCAAATGCAAAACAACATATTTTGATCCAACGTAGCGAGATTTGACATGTTTTTGTAAGCCCCATAAGAATGACATGGGAAATGAGTGTATGCAGGTTTGCTGCTACGGGTATATTAAAACTGGGTGGTTTTAATTCAATATTTAGTAGATCTGACCTAGAAGAAGCCATTTACCAAGTTTTACCAAGATATATTGAGAAATAAGTGAGATATAGAATTTTTCTTATTTTCCCATAAGGTTAACATTGGGACAACGTACTGTGTTTACCACTTTCAATATCTCGGTAACCAATGGACATAGAGCAGTGATTCAAAATACTAAATTGTTTGTTTTTTTGAGCTGAATTCAATGGTGCCAACACAAATTTGATAATTTTTATTTTTATATGTAAAAAACTCAAAAAACCCATTTTTGGGGGGTTTATCCCCCTTTACCCCCCCTTCCGGTGGTCCGATTGGGCTGGTTCACGAACTCGTCCAATTGATTACCACTTTACACGTCCATGCCAAATTTCATTAAGATCGGACCATTTTTACGCGAGTTATCGTGCTTAAAGACACATATATATATATATATATATATATATATATATATATAGATATATATTGAAAAATTGGTTATTGTGATTAGGGCTACTAATATGTTATAATGATACATAATTTATTAACAGAGTACTTTTTTAGTTTAAAAAACATTTATTTGACGACTAGTTTCGAATCATTAGATCATAGTCATGTCATAATAACCTCACTTTAAAATCCAATCTTATAATAACCTAAATAAATATTTAAAAATCATGTGTTTTGATTAATAGATGCAGGTCTTGGGGAATATTCATATATCTTCCTTAATGTATATTTCTATATATTTACTTTTGTCTTTTCTTTTCTAAATTATAAATCTGATCGAAGATTGGATTTTTTCGATTAATATGTATTGCGTTTAATAAATTGTTAGGGCTATTTTTATGATTAATATATATATATGAAAATCTTCTTTTACAAATAGTTTTTCTTTTTCTCTTTCGTATTCTAATACAGTAAGGTTTTCTCCAATATTTTTGTAGCTGTGTCTTGTTTCTATTAAGTGGTCTGCGTAATTGGACGTCATTGTTGATTTGTTTCCTGATTTTAGAGCTTGTATGTGTTCTTTGAATCTTGTCGAAAAACTTCTACTTGTTTGACCAATGTAATATTTTTCGCAGTCGCTGCAATTAATTTGGTATACTCCTGCTTTGTTAATATCATTTGTTTTGTTTTGAGTTCTATTTTGTATTCTATTGTTTATCATTCTATATGCGTTGTTTTTTGTTCTGTAGCTTGTTTTAAAGTTTGATTTAAAGAATGTGCGTCTTGCTGCTTTATTTATTATCGTATTATATGGAATACATATGAACTCTTCTTTTGGTTTATCTGTTGATTCTTCTCGTTGGTTTTTCTTCTTAATTTTCTTTTTTATCATTTTTTCAATTATATTTTGTTTGTACCCGTTTTTTATTGCCAAGTGTATGATTGTATTCTTTTCTTTATTAAATTTATTTTTTGTCATAGGGATATTGATTAGTCTGTGGGTCATAGCATGAAATGCTGCTAATTTATGTTGCCATGGGTGGTTTGAGTCCGATGGTATTATTGTTTCGGTTGTAGTGGGTTTTCTGTAGATTTCATATGAGTGTTTATTTTTTTCTTTAGTAATTGTTATGTCCAGGAAATTAATTTTTTTCATTTTGTATTTCCTTAGAAAATTTTATTTTATTCGATATGGTGTTAAGGTAGTTGTGAAAGAGTTCTGCTTCGTCTTTAGTACCTTCGAAAAGGCAAAGAATGTCATCAACGTAGCGGTACCAATATTTTATTTTAGATTTGAAAGGATTTATTTAATTTATTATTTTAGTAGCTTCTAAATTATTCATGTAAATATCTGCTATAAGTCCGGAAAGAGGAGATCCCATAGGTAATCCTTCTTCTTGTATATAGAATGATTCATTGAATTTGAAATAATTCTGATTTAATGTGACTTTACTCATTTCAATGATATCTTTAATGTGACCTGGTGAAAGCTCATTTTGGTTTTTTAGTTGATTATTAAGTATGTTTATTGTTTCTGCTACTGGTATATTTGTGTACATATCATTTACATCAAATGAAAGGAAAATAGAGTTTTCATTAATATCAATGTTTTTGATTAATATACTGCATCTATTAACCAAAACACATGATTTTTTAAATATTTATTGAGGTTATTATAAGATTTAATTTTAAAGTGAGGTTATTATGACATGACTATGATCTAATGATTCGAAACTAGTCGTCAAATAAATGTTTTTTAAACTAAAAAAAGGGTACTCTGTTAATAAATTATGTATCATTATAATAGATATATATATATTTATTTATTTATTTATGAAAATGGACGAACGAATAGTGTTTTTGGCATCTGGGGACCTCAAAAAGAAAAGTTATGAAGGTCTCGGGCTTAGGTCTTACCATAAGACCTACGGTAACAGCTTCTTCCCTATAGGGGAAATTCGCTAATAAAACTAAAAGCACATCCGTTTAACATTTTCATTGATACCATGAATTAAGATGATATACTACACAGAAAAAAATAGATTTGTTGGAACAACAAAAACATTTACAGATCTACAACCTGCAAATGTTTTTGCTCGGTTTACCAATGTTTTTGTTGTTCCAACAAATCTATTGTGTTTTTCCAACAAAAACATTGGTTAACCGAACAAGAACATTTGCAGGTTGTATACGTGCAAATGTTTTTGTTGGTCCAACAAATCTTTTTTTACTGTGTAGCGTGTAATCGATGGCGGTTTTCATTTCTATTATATAAAAAATCTCATGATTATCTAAATTTAGAAATGTTTTTGCAGTGTGGTTTGAGTACGGTGTCGAAATCCTCCCTATAGTTCTGAACTGATTTTAAATAATCTAGTTATTGGAAAGAGTTTGGCGTGGAGGTTTACAGGAAACCGAGCCATAGACGCCCAAGTATAAGATTCAACATGGGAATATACGTATCAAGTCAAATAGCTGTTTAGAATAGATCACGTTTTTCAATAACGCCATGTGTTTTAATGGATCTCCAACTATTAAATGAATTGTGCGTACTTAAAAGCTGCAGGGCTGGGCACTTTACTAGTGTACGGAGAAGGAATTACTAGAGATATTTGCTATATACAGCAGAATATTTCTAAATTATTATTATTATTATTATTATTCCCCGTGTTGGGCCGGGCAGAATGTCCAACAGTATCCCCTGCTTGTCGTAAGAGCCGACTAAAAGGGGAGGGGGGCGCACTGGTCCTTTTTTCGCGTCTCCTTTTCACAACTCCATTCTCCGGTTCATTTCAATAGCCCGGTTGTTTTTTCCAAATCATTCCGGCCTATTTGCCGGGGTGACTCTGTGTTCTTCAGCCTCCACTGCGCTGGAGGTCTAGGACGAGCAGAGGGTACAGCATAAAAACTGGGTTCTGCACTTCCCAGGCTGCCGGATAGTACAGGGGCCCGGGTCAGCTCAGCCAACTGACCTGGCTGCCCTATCAGCCGGCGAAAATCCCCTTGGCCGTGGCGGTGCCGGTTGGCGACCGGATAGGGCCCTGCTACGGTCACGGGGGGGCTCTGCCGAGGCCACTGCTCGTCTGGGGCCGCCGATGTTTTGGAGGCGGCTGAACGCAGGTATAGTTGCTCCGGTGATGGGTCGGTCTGACATTCTCATAGGGAAAAAAAATGTTTTTGGGGGGGTCAATGCCCAGTCTCGGGGGCTAAGCCAGACACCATGGACACGGCAGAAGGAAAAACGATTCAAAAGGTGCACGAATCAAAGCGGGGTACCCTAACCCCACAAAACTCCCAGCAGCGTTCTTCTCTGAGCGGGCTCGACGAAGGGGTGGCAAGCCCCTTCGAAAGAAGATCCCGTCTCACGAGATCGCCCCCAGTCCGGGTCAAGACACCTGCATCATCGGTGGCCAGAACATCCGTGGCCGCCGAAAAGACACCCGCTGAGAACAACGAGCCGATGGACGCCGACTCGTCTCCCTTTGACGCGGTCATCGCGCTCGCCAGGCAGCAGGAGGAGGAGCACCTTAAAAAGTGCTTCGACACCCTCGCTGTAATGAAGGCCGCGACCACCCGGCAAAAGAATATCAGCAAGGATGTGCAGGATGGCATCGTCCAATTGGAGGCCAGTCTGCACCACATCATCCAGCTGAGGAGGTCGTGGCAATCATGCGAGACGGTTGCCGCGTCAACACAGACGACGCCATCACTGCGGGTGAAGGCTCAGCCAGCCGGTGGGAAGCGGGCCGCTTCCAGCCCCGCCCATCCGGAGGCTGAGAAGAAGCCTAGGGGAGACGGTTCAGCGAAGCGGTCGGAAACCGAAACGTGGACCGAGGTTGTTAAAAGAAAGGGGAAAAAGAGAGACCCTCGTCAAAATCCTGGAAGCCAGCCCGGCGGACAGGAAAGCAAGAAGGCACCAAAGAAGAAGCCCCGCAAGCAGCGGCCGGACGCTCTTCTCATCAAGCCGTCGGAGGGGAAATCCTACGCCGACGTGCTGGGCGAGATTCGCAGCAAAGCGAAGCCCGATGAGAAGGGCGCCGTTATCAAGGGTATGAGGAAGACCCGAACCGGCGACCTACTAGTCGAACTCGGGGACACCTCTCAGAGTAAGTCCGCCTTCAGCGAAGACCTGAAGACCATCTTGGGGGCGAACGCGACAGTCCGCGTTCTCGAGCCCAAGTCTACGCTGGAGGTGAGAGACCTCGACGAGTTGACAACCGAGGAGGAGGTGACCGCTGCCGTCAAAGCTGTCCTCGGAGAAAACGTCGAGGTGAAAACCTTCGTCTCGAAGGCAAATGCTCGGGGTCAGAAGGTGGCAATCCTGACGCTGGGAGCCAGAGCTGCTGCGAAGCTCCTGGAGAAGGGCCACCTTAAGATATGGTACGTGAGCTGTCGGGTGCGTGAGAAGCTCGTGGCTTCCAGATGTTTTAAATGTCTGGGGTTCGGTCACGTCGCTAATCGCTGCTCTGGACCCGATAGAAGCAAGCTCTGCTTCAAGTGCGGCGGCCAGGACCACAGGGCCAGCGCGTGCAATGCAGCGCTGTCCTGTGTCCTGTGTACAGAAGCCGGCTTGAAGGGCGACCAGGTCAAGCATTCCGCTGGGTCTGGTCGTTGCGGGCAGTACAGGCGGGCCATCCAGGAGCTTCGCCAGAAACAACAAAAATGATCAGTGTTCTGCAACTTAATATGCAGAGGAGCAGGACAGCAAACGACTTGCTGTTCCAATTCGCCACGGAGCAGGGTGCTGACCTACTGCTTCTCAGTGAGCAGTACCAGAACCGACGCTCCGCGCAGTGGTTCTCGGATCCCTCCGGCACTGCGGCGATATGGATCTTGGACCTCGGGAAGGTGCCTGTTCTCGATTCCGGATCGGGCAACGGCTTCGTTTGGGTGAGGAGCAGGGGTTTCACAGTCTTCTCCTGTTACCTCACGCCAAATCAACCGATCGGAGACTACCGCCACATGGTCGATTCCATTGAGGATGAGATCATGAAAATCTCTGGCGGGGTCATAGTCGGTGGCGATTTTAACGCAAAAGCCGTGGAATGGGGTTCCCCGCGGACCGACACTCGAGGTCGTTACGTCCTCGAGTCGGCTGCCAGGTCGAGCCTCTGTATCCTTAACACGGGCGGCATTTCCACCTTTCGCCGTCCGGGGTGCAGAGAGACGATCCCTGACATATCCCTTGCCTCTGAAGGGATTGTCCAGCGGATCTCCGACTGGCGTGTCTGCGAGGAGTATTCCTCTAGCGACCATCAGGGGATCCTCTCCAAGGTCCTTCCCGAGGGTGCGCGCTTGCGCGCTGAACCTGTTCCTCTGGCTCGACGCTGGAACACCAGTCGTCTGAGCAAAGACACTTTTAAAGAAGTAATCAAAGACCAGAGCATTGTGAATTTCACAGGTGCTGAAGATCTGGCAGCATCGACGATGCGTCTCATCGCGACCGCGTGTGAGCAGTCGATGCCCGGAGTTTCCCGCCGCCACAGGAAGAAGCCGGTTTACTGGTGGACGCCTGAAATCGCAGAACTCCGGAGGAGATGCCTTGGTCTCCGACGAGTTGCGCAGCGAGCCAGGAACCGCCCTGGTGCAAATGCCAGATCGGCTGAGCACAGAGCGGCCCGCCGAGAGCTCCGCGGTGCCATCAACCGGAGTAAAGTCAGGTGCTGGAAGCAGCTGTGTCAGGATATCGACAACGACCCCTGGGGGATGGGCTACAAACTTGTAACCCAGAAGCTAGGGGCTCGCTCACCACCTGCGGTCATGGAACCACAAGCCATGGCCGCCGTCGTCGATACACTGTTTCCCAGCCACCCAGTTCGGCCAGTCAGGGAATTCGGAGAGGTAGGCGCCTTCCCAGTTTTCCGGGAAGAGGAACTCACCGCTGCCATCCGATCCCTACGACCCAGAAGAGCGCCCGGTCCCGATGGCATTCCGGCGGAGGTGCTCAAGCTCGCTGCGGAGGTGAATCCAAGGCTTCTGCTCTATATGTTCAACGCGTGTCTGGCGGAAGGCGTTTTCTTTTCTTCGTGGAAGGTTGCCCGCCTTGTTCTTATCCCGAAGGCGAAGAGCACACCGGGGACCCCTTCTTCTTTCCGACCCCTGTGTATGCTCGACACGGCCGGGAAAGTGCTTGAGAAGCTCCTGCGCGTCAGGCTGACCGAGGCCATCGTCTCTGCGGGGGACTTGTCCCCGCAGCAGTACGGCTTCAGATCCGGTCGCTCTACCATCGACGCTATTCAGGAGGTAGTTGAGGCAGTGCGGAGGGCGGAGGACCACAACCATTGGTCGCGCCGCGTGGTCCTTCTCGTCACGCTTGACGTGAAGAACGCTTTTAACTCCGCCAGGTGGAGCGATATGCTGTGGGCGCTTGAGCATACGTTCCAAGTTCCCTCCTACCTCCTGCGTATGATAGAAGCGTATTTGTCAGACCGCGTTCTGTTGTACGACACGACCGAAGGTCAGCGGCGCATTCCCATCACTTCCGGGGCTGCGCAGGGGTCCATTCTCGGACCAGATCTCTGGACCGTGTCCTACGACAGCTTGCTGAGGCTAGACATGCCCGATGAGACCCGCCTCGTTGGCTATGCTGACGACGTCGCTGCCTTGATCGCTGCGAGGAACGTCGAGCAGGCAAAACTGAGGCTCAGCGTTGTAATGGCCAAGGTCAACGGGTGGATGCGAGATCACGGCTTGTCCCTGGCTATCAGTAAGACGGAGATCGTCGTCCTCACCAAAAAGAGGATAAACACCGTGTTCCCGGTGCAGATAGGTGACGTCACACTCGAGACTAAGCCTGCTGCAAAGTACCTGGGAGTCATGGTCGACAGCAGACTGTCTTTCGGCGAGCAGATCCAGCGCGCCGCCGACAAAGCCGCTAAGGGTGTCGCTGCCCTTGGTAGGCTTATGCCCAATGTCGGCGGTCCTCGTTCCTGCAAGCGCCGTCTGCTCATGACTGCCGTCCAGTCAGTCTTGCTGTACGGGGCAGAGGTATGGGCTCACGCACTCGAGAAGCGAGTCTTCCGAGACCGGCTTGCCCGAGTCCAGCGTCGAGGAGCTCTGCGGGTCGCTTCGGCCTACCGCACAGTCTCCGAGCCTGCTGTGATGGTGATCGCCGGAGTCATCCCCGTCCTCTTCCACGCGAGGGAGAGGCAGGCGATTTACCGGAGGAGGCCTGAAGTGGGCCGGGAAGCAGCTGCCAGGGAAGAGCGCGATCGCAGCTTCGACTCCTGGCAGCGTGACTGGGAAGCTGAGCCGAGGGGACGTTGGACCTTCCAGCTCATACCTTCCGTCCGACCATGGGTGGAACGGCAGCACGGCGAGGTTGACTACTACGTGACCCAGTTTCTCTCTGGGCACGGGTACTTCCGAGCCTATCTGCACCGGATGGGCAAAGTCGCTAGCCCGGACTGTCTGTATTGCCCCGGCATCCCAGATACGTCCGAGCACACCTTCTTTCAGTGCGACCGTTGGCACGTCCGCCGAGCCTCGCTTTCATCTGAGGTCGGAGTCTTCTTTTATTACCGGTCTACTTACAAGACGGTCGTTTGCATAAGGTCAGATGGGTCGTGTTTCTGCTCCACTGTAAAGTGTAGGGGTAACCCTACACTTTGTATTTTCACGTTTACCTCGAGAAACGTTTTCCCCCTTTATACAGTTTTGTAAAATGCAAATTATACTAGGAAACACAAAAGCGCAAAGTCTACACAACTGATACAAAAAATGAAGAATGAAAATAAAGGTAGTCTTCAGTCAATTTAGTACATTATAACGATTGATTTAAAATTCTCAGTCATGTATTCATAAACCTCTTGCGTCATTGTTCATAATACACGATTTCTGTTGAAAGAAGAACAAATAATTAACGTAAAAAATCCAATACCAGTGATTTCAATTTTAGACGAGAACAAATAATAAACATAAAATTTCAATACCAGTGATTTCAAATATAGACGAAAAACGTTTAAAATATCTCTCTTAACGGCTATGAAAGTGAATCAAAACAATTCTTAAATAATTACCATGCCATATTTGTAATTCGTAAATACTTGATGAAACATTTTGAAAGAAATTATAATATTAGGTCAAACTTAAAAACTCGGAATTTTTTTGTAGTATGTTACGTCTCAGTTGTAATAGTGTTAATTGATAAAAAGTGTTAAACAACTAATAAAAATACTTAATTTTTCACTTTCTTATTCCGTAAAAAAATCAGATTTCTTAACAGACGACCGGGGAACAGGTAGGGGATCTTATTAGAAAGAGAATCTCAAAAGAACCCACTCCCCAATAGAGAAGGAGTTCGTTTTCATCCCTACCTTTTACCGTACCGAAAGAACCTATTGTACACAGGAACTTACAAATCCCAGGAATTTCAAGTTGGCAGCATTGCGCTCCACGTGCTACATGATCTCCTCTTGAAGACCTTTGGCGAACCCGTCTTTGACAATCGACGCCAGTGATGCCACCCTTTGAACTGCGATATTCTCAGCGTGGTTTTTTCCACGCGAAAATTGACGTAAATTTCCCTGCTAAAATAGAAAATACCTCAAAGTAACATTATTTATTTGATCGGAAACATTCGTTTCCGTTTTAGGTTTAAACACCTGTTTGACGTCTTATAATGAAAGAAAGAACGCTCAAGAAGAAAGAAATGAAAACAGATGGTTGATTTATTGACTTCTTCGAATAAACTATTAACTTGGAATATAACTCGTGGTGCTTTTTTTATAAGGATATAATTTTTACTTTTGACGGTAACGGGAGTTTAATTAAATGTTCTAAATTTAACTACATTAATCCTATTTTATAAGAGAATATGTTTTAAATGTAATCATGGTGAGATACATTGTATCTCTAAAAATATTAATTCCCTAGAAATATAAATTTGGCCCAAAGTTTCTGCGCACAAGCAATAGTTGCTAATAACATAAGCTTTAAACATACCTGACTGCCAATTGCATTCAAGTATAAATTATACGAGCTGGTATTCTGTTGATTTGTGGTTCGGGTTAAAAACCAAGTATTTGATTTGATTCTTTGCAAGTGGTTTAGTAATTCTTTATATTGTGAAGCAAAGCGAAAGAGGGTTATCCTCGAGCCTCCACGTCTGATACAATCTTTGGCTTTGTCAGGTGCCGGAAAGTAATTTGATTGTACCGATGAAATTGCATCTGCCACGGTTTACAGTATATTATAATGCATGTAGATCGTTTAAGGAAATTTCGTTCAATTTTGGTTTCAAGGTTAATTCGGCGAGAATTATTAACCGCTCTTTTTAATAAACGACGAATTTTTGCTATTTTGTATGCTTAAGAATGTTTTACTAAAATGTTTTATTTTCTGATATTATTATATTATGATCATTTAATAACATCATTTAATAACAAGTAACTGATATAATTTGAAAACAGCTGATATTATTATACAAACAAATCAAACGTAAAATGTTCTCTTTAAATTTGTTAAAAAAATTATTATTTTTAAAAATTTAATAGTTTATATGAATATTTCATTAAAAAAACACTTATTTATAAATTTAAATAAGTTGTTAAATGTAACATTAAGATGGATAAAGCACATGAAAGAAAAAGTTTAAAGGGATCCTAACCCATACAAATAAGGTTCCTATGACGACACAAGCAAAATATTTTTTTAAATCAAAAATAGAAAAGGACGAAAATTGCATGTTTCGACCAGTAGATCGATACTTACATGACAATCAAAATAGTCATTTTAAATTACGAAGAGATGCAGTAGAATATTTGAATAAGCATTGGGAAACAGCAAAAATGTTTGTCCTAGATGAATGTGAGACCTCAGATAAACATACCTACATTAAAGTAATAAGAGAAAATGGAACATTTGCCACATAATTAGAATGTTTTGCCCTATCACAAATAAATGAGATTGGATTCCATACTCACATACAAACATTGGAACCGAAACAAAAGTTACACGCACATTACGTATGAGACAACCTCCAATAATAATCTCTTCCTCTTCCCAAGAAGATATACATATATATATAAACTATAAATTAATTATTATCAGGTAATTTAGTTTCTGAATATTTTGATTTACTAATTTTAAAATCAAAACCCCGGGAAGAAAATTAAGACAATCTCTACAGTATTAGTATAATAAACTCACAAGATAATCAGCATTTGTCCTGAATGTGAAGCAGTTTTTAAAAGTAAAACTAGACTACAATAGTAGTTTATGCAACGATTGTATTATGAATGTCTTCAAGCCACGAGTGAGATGTAAGATAGAACACGAGCGAAGCGAGTGTTCTAAATATCTCACGAGTGGCTTAAAGGCATAATACAATCGTTGCATACACTACTTTATCTACGACCAACAATATACGAAAAAAAATTTCCCCGAAGTTAAACAAAGTCATGATTTACTAATGATTGAATAGATAAACTCAAATTTGAGGTTAGGCACGTAAGCAGACTTAAGCATGAATCGTTGTGGTACAATCAGCTGATGGGATAAGTCAACTCAAACATGAATCGTAATGCAACAATCAGCTGATGTGCGAATTGCGTAATTGTCATTATGACACTACTTTCGTCAAATGCCGCGCTCCCATTGGTCTAGAACCTGAATCATAAAGTTGCACCAGTTGCATAATGTTAACTTTATGTAACTGGTTTGTATTTGGTTTAATAATTGACCTCATTTTGGCATTATTTGTAATAGCGTTATTGGTGATTATTACAATGGTCGTAGTTAAAATCACATAAAAAAGAATTCTCAGAGCCACGATCATGTGCCTCAGACGAGCAAGAAAAAAGTAAAGGTCTACTAAGGGATTTTGAAGATGGGGGATCTAATTATTTTAAAATTTACTAAGATTTTTAATATTACTTAATCGTATAACAATTTTTATAACTTTGTGAAATAAAATTGTGATATATGTTTATCAGTGATAAGATTGGTTTTCATAACAAGTATCCTTTTTTATTTAAAAAAAATAATTTTATTTATAAGATGACATGTTTCGAAACTAAGTTAATTTTCAAATCTTATTCATAATATAATGTTTATCAGTATATGTTCTCAGCGTTTCAATTTCAATCTATTCACGTTATTCAGCCAAATTTACATTTATATATAACTTTTCAGTTCTTTGCTTGGTTTTAAAGTATACAAAAATTCTTCAGTTCCATCTTACAATTTAGTGCTTAGAATATATATATTTAAAATTGAATAAATTTCATTTGTTGTTCATTGGCATGTCTAGTTACGAAATTTAATTTACTGAAATTGCTTACATGGTAAACCTCTAATACTTCAAACAGTTGATATTATAATATCATGGGAAGACCACCTATGTAAAAAAATCATGGTTCCTCCTACGTAAAAAAACCCTAATACTAATCAAGGTATTAATGTTGGCGTTATCTGAATCCATTATTTAATTTATCAAATGACACAAATTAATACAAAAAATACACGAATATTAACGAAATATTTGATTTGATCTCAAATGTTTAAGTATTCCCCCAAAGAAACCTTTACTCCCATCAGAGATGATATTTGAAATAGTAAGTAACATCAGTCATATTAAAAGTAACCGTAAAATTATGAGCGCGGTACCGAATTATAAACTGTAAACAAAGTTGACTTCACGCACGTGTGTTATCACAAGTTACTCAGCTTTTAGTACTGCCTCCTGCCGCTCTCAACTGCTCGAAGTAATCGCGGCTGCAGCGAGCGTGAGACAAGTGGCACATTCCCGGCCCGAGCTCAACCAATAACCCTGGAGCCGCTTATAGGCTTACTGTGATTTGGCTCAAGTTTATCTTCCTGATGGAAGATCGGGTAGTAGCGGCAGGTTCGGTGGGATGCATGTATACATATGCGGCAAGGGCCAGCATGTATCAATAGTTGTTACAGATATTTTATAGGCTAGTAATAAATTTTACTTCGTGAATTTATGTTGCTTATTTTAGGTTCAGGTGAATTTTTGTTATTAATGTGTATGAAATGTAATCCAGTCATTAGATTAGGTAACCAAATAAAAAGGGATTTACCATTTCAGCTACGCTCAACACAACAACGACTCAGTGGTGCAAAGTCGGACGAAACCGATCAAAATTGTTTTACTCTTTATACAATGTAGGTTTGGTGTTATATCGTTTCCTTATTTTAAAGCAATAGTAAATAATTTAATTTATCTTGATTGTTATTTAACATGTAACAACAAATACAAAACTTAATTTTTTTCAAATTCAGTATTAACCGCTAGTACCATTAGTCCAGTCTTTTTTCTCTGATCCAAAAGAAAACATGACTTGAGGCTGAACATAGTCACAGTTATTCGTTAGACCCTTCTAAATCTCAACTGAAAATCTGTGAAGGTAGGGCTCGAGTCACAGAGGGAATGTACCACAATGGTAGAACTTGGTTTTGAATCTCGTAATTTCCTTAATAAGCCCTTAAAGAATTGTACATGATTGTTTTAAGCTTATTGTTTAAAGGGACATTTTGGTTGAAATAAAACTCGATTATCTCGTTTCAAAATGGAGGCCATATTGTTGATTTTCTGATGATATATACGGAATTCGTTTTCAAAATGATTACCAATTTGTTAATTTTCTTATATTTACGGAATGCTCTGTATTTTGTAAACTCATGTGACTCATGTAACCTTGGCTCTCATAATGAACATCGTGTATTATAAATATAAAAATATGACGTCTAAATAATACTTATTAAAATGATAATAATTTATACATTGTGAATAAAGATCTTAAAATGTAGCGTAATGTTAGGAAACCCCTTGAATATGAACGCAATAGCGGACTGTTTGATTATAAACTACAATACCCATCGACAGGAGTGGTATAGAACTAATTGACACGTAGCTGTTATTAGCTGCCACTTCATCCAACTGTTAATACCGTCGGGATATTTCACCAATTAGGATGGACAAACCGTCGAAACCGATCGTTGTTCGTCGCTTCAGTGGGTTACGGTAGTAAAATAAGTTTACAGTTAATTCGTTGCAATGGGAGAAATATATGTCTGACAGCCTAATGGGTATTTACCCCTATCGGGTTTTTAGATTAGATTAAGTAATTGCTATTAATGATTTGCAATCATATCCTTTAGGGTATACAGACCTAAAAGGTTCTGGGTAAGCCGCCCCCTTGCGAAATGGTAGTAAACGCCTTCGTCTTAAAAAGTGTAATTTAAAGTCCATGCAGTAGAACTTGGTGCGTGCAAGGCAATGCATGCTGTTTTAGAATAATCATAATAAAAAAATCCTATAAAGGAATATAACATGTTTGAAAGTATATTAGTAGTTTTCATTACTAGGAGCGAAAGTGGCTCTTTTTGGTACAAGATCGTAATTTACAGGCGAGGCGCAGCCGAAATTGGAAATGCGATCGAGTACCAAGGAGACACTTTTGCTCCGTGTGATGAACAACTATTTTCATCATTATGTTTAAATAACCATTTAATCGTTAAAAAATTAGACTACATAATTTTGAGGTTATCCAAAAATAGTCTTCGTCATTTACACATCTGTTAGTTGTTTATAAACACAAGTTAAGAAATCGTTCAACCTTTCAAACATAACATAAACAAATTTTGACATTAGAGTACGGCAAAATTCACCATGTGTTTTTTTCAGTACTCCTATTCGAAGTGATCAAAAAACGATCATTTTGCGTCCGATTTAGAGAACTAAAAACGGCTGTTTTTGGGACAGTATGATGAAAATTATGTTTTCAGGTCACTTAATTTATAAGAAAAAGATGGCTGTGACCAAAAAGATAAATGTGGTATAATTTGAGTTATATTCGGTGACTTTGAAGCCATTTCCGTGAAAATATCTTGCCTTTACGAATTTCAACTTCGTATTCAATGGCTAAACAACAAATTTAAGTAATTTTTTCTTATAATATTTCAAAATATTTTCAGTGATACTGAAAGGATGACTCAGTTGGTGTAGGAACTTTAGTTGACCACTATTTTCTGGTATGTTTCTTAAAGATTGAAGAACTTATAGCAGCCTATAGTAGAAAAGTTCACGTACGGTATAATAGTTGTACTTCTTTCGGAAAGACACAACTATTTTGTCCAACGATTGTTTTATGATCGTGAATTGTGCCCAAGTTTGATATGTTAGATTTCATGTTTTTCGAGCTGTAATATTGCTATCAATAAAATATACCATTTTGTGACAGTTTGTTTTGCAATTCAATTATAATTTGTTGCGTTATATTGGACATTAAATTTTGTGCTTCTCATTTTGTTGACCTCTTAACAATCACTTCGTATAGTTTGATCAAGAGCCAATCACTCCGTTGAGCTCATTAACCATTAAAAGTAAATATCTCAAAAAGGTATTAACTTTTTTTTATTAGTACAAATAAAATGGCCCCAATATTTTATTCTCATTTAAACTGGAATAGATCTTAATTTTACTTAAAAAACGCCGATATTGTAAGCACTTTTTGTTCTTTACTTAATTTCTCTTTTTACAAAAACCAAACAAATCAGCATAAATTCTGTAGACAGTCAGTTCTTGACAGTTTGAAAGCACATGTTTTCATAAAATACGTCGATTAAAGGATGTGATTCAATTTGAATGTTTGAGTAAAATCATGAACCGACGATAACTTCGAGTTTAACTTGCAATGGAAGCTCATTGTACTCTATATCAGAATGCTTTTAGAGATACTGACACTAAAACGTTGCAATATCGAAGTAGATTGCTTATGAGAGATGGTGCAATTAAACTAGAAGTCATATCTCTCATTTCTGCATCACTTTTGATCTGCACTTCCAGTTAATGTTGTTTGTTAGAAATATTTTTAATAGGAGATCTCTCGTATGGAGTTTCAGAGTTTCTCGTAGGTCATTAATAAAGATTGTTATGTGAGTTACATCTCTCTTAGAAAAATATCAAGAGGGATCTCATTAGAATGTCCTAAAAAGCAATGTACACTGTACAAGGATTTTTGCGGGAAATTGGCTTCGCTAGAGTCGATTGTCAAAGGCAATTCCACTAAAACTCTTCAAAGGAGCTCGCATGTCAGACGGTGCTGCAAAACTGTTATTTGAAATTGATTTTGGTAAAGGGATGAAGCAAGGAAAAGTAGTGAAATGGGCTATTGAAGGACTATTATATCAAATAATTTTCCTCATGCCCAACAGCATTGTTAACACACAACAGGCCTTCTCGATCCGAAGTTAAGGGGCATAATTAAAAAAACCACGAATTTTTGGGTTTTTTTTATACCAATGTGCGTTCTAGAAAACAAAGATGTATACGCTAGTGAAAAATTGTATTTTGTCATCGTTCAATAAAACGCTTGAGTACAATTTACAATTAAATAATTTTATTACAGCTAATTAATTATTCTATTCTATTTTGGAGCGAATCACCAAAAGTCGAATTAGCCATTTTTAACGAGTAAACGCGGTGGGCTCATCATATGAAATATCCATTCACCAAGTGATATAGTTAACTGGTTTTTAAACCAAAAAAATATTAATGATTTTTAAATGTTCGTTTCTTTCTTATTAAGGAGAAGTATTAGAATTGCCTACCATGAACACTTTTATAAAAACAATGATTGATAAAAAATTCCAAGGTAACTGTTGGATACTTTTATTTTATAATTAATATTCTTACATTTCATTTCCCTACACTCTTATTTTAAATAATATTTCATAACCCAAGTAAGTCATATTTATTTTTATATAGCCGCCCTTGTGATAACGAACTTATGCGACCTTTGTATTGTCACCTGATCCCTTATGCAAACGACTCAGTCCGCTGACGAATGTCACCAGCAACCATCTTTGTTTTACCGCTCCGCATCACCCGCAAATATAACCGCAAATAATAAAACCGTTTTAACTGCCTTTTATTAATCAGCCATTTGTAAATAGTGACCAGAAGTGTTTTCGTTCGGTTTCGTACGAGACATTTATTCATGTTAACTATTTTCGGTCGTGCTTTCGAACAACTCCAAGTGTAGTGTAAGATTTAACTAAATGGACAGGCATCGACAACATTTCGGGATCTACGACCTGCTCAGGTGGGAGATCTTAAACTGTAGCTTCACATCATCCAAGGTCTGTGATATTTGTGTCACTATTTTATTTTGAAATTTTCTCAAGGCAATGCTTAAAAAACGTTTAATTTTGTAGCAAAATTACTGTTAATTTCTAACGACTATCGTTCAAACGGAGCTATTTATACATTAATTATCCCACAGCAACATGAAAAACAAAAATCCCTAATCGCACAACGGCAACGGCTAGTTGAACTGAAACGGAACAATTTGTTATACGATAATCCTAGTGATTATGCGCGTTTCAATTCAATGTTCTTGTCGAGTAAGGACAAGGCTCGTTAGTGAATTCTCGCCAACCTTGGCTTTATGCGAAACAGCCCCGAGACAATTTGAGTTCCCAAATAACATGGTCGTGGGAGAAGGGAAAGGGTATCTTAAGGGACGAACGGACACTTACCTATAGAAACTAAACCTCCAAATTAAATATTCAGACGTTAGTCTGCTCTGTTATTGCATAAGCTATAACAATTACTTTAAATTAAATATAAACCTATTACAATCAACTTATGCATGACGCTTTCAACTTATAATTCGTCTTTCTTAGACTTAACTACCACAAGTTCAGTGTTATTAGAGTATCGGGTGGGCCGATGTTTCTAGGCGTCAAATGATGTATCTTGGACAAGGAGTCCCCTCCCTTCTGGGTCAATGAATATCCAGTAATAGACACAGTTCAATCGCAGATAATTATTAGCGTATCTCAAAATACGTAAAAGCCAAATATTCTATCAGATATCATTGTTTAGTGGCTGCAAGTATAAAATTATTAAATTATAAAAGTATAAAAATATAGAAGTTAAAGTATACGAATTATTCCTTTATTATCAACTACTATGAACAATAGACACCATTTGCCATTTCAGATGGTTCCCTGTTTCAGCAAAGTTAAGCTCCAGAAAAAATCCTAGCAGCTAAAAAAAATCCCTTAGCTGATATGTTGTTGAAAATATTAGATGGCTCTCATTTCATTTAACACGCGGGAAATCCTTCCACCCTCGCTCAAGAATGAGTGGAACTCGAAATTAACGGTGATATGTGGCATTTGTTTTCCCCGTGTTCATATGCGATCGTTACACCCTACGCTTTATGTCCTTAAACATGTTGTTAAAACATATAGCATCTCACTCAGACATTTTCATTATTTTCTTTTTAGCCAAAGCTTTTAAATCATTGGATAGATAAAGTTTTTGCTAGTTTTTTCCTTATTCATTAAATATATATAAAAAATCAATGTCTAACGATTTTTTTATATTTTCATTGCATTTTATAATTGCTAGTTTCTTACAATCGTGTACACATAAATACAAAATATTTCTGTTGTTTTCCATTCGTTGAACTGGTTTGTGGAAAAGAACCTGTAATTAAAAAAAAATAATTCTCTCTTATTAATTCTATATTTGCAATTATGTTTTATAAATCGTTTACTACTTTTACCAAAAACTTCTTTGCATTTTGAATTAAGAGTTTTACTGCAATAATATTAATAATTATATAATCTTCCTTTTATGGTGCAACCAGTAAAAATTTAGTCCCTAGTAATTCCTCAAATTAATTAGGAATTAAAATGGTATTTTAAGAGATTAAATAAAACATTAAATTTTCAAAGCAATAAACCTAATATCAGCTATTTCGTCGTTATTTATATATTTTGAAAGTTTTGGTGTTTTGGTTGAAAATGTATTTGAATTGATGCCCCCTAACATGTAAATCTATAAGGAATAATACAATTTACTCTAAAATCTACGTGCTATGGAAATCTATGGTCTGCAGGCATGATTTATTTAATTAATGGCAAGCTCGATCGCTTTTTATGAGGTGTAAATTAATAGATTTAATGGTTAAGAAAATTTTTAAACATTTTTATTCAAGACTGTTTCTTGATACTACTTAAGCATATTTAGCTTTTTAAGTAAGGTCATTAATTATAAAATGAAAATTCCAAGCAGACATAAAATCCTTGATTTATTAAGAAATTATTTTCTTAAAACCTTAAAGTATAAAATAGTAATACACATTTTCAGCCCTCCATAATTCCATCTTTAAAAAGTGAGCAGCAGATTCTTAACGTGAATTTATTTCCCACCTTGTTTTATCCGTTATAAATCTTCCTTTTTTGAGCATACTTTTAAAAGCTTAATATTTTTCAAACTTTTTTATTTTTAACTTTATATTATGAGGCCAATAGTTAGCAATGAATATTGAATAATACAAATTGGTAGTTGCAATAAATACTCGAAGTAATCCAGTTTATGAGAGTTGGGTTATGTGGTCCTGAATCTATAGGGCTCTTCAGTGTCCACGTAAGCCCAACGTCAATAACGAACTCGTAATAATAATGAATCATGGTGGGGATTAAAGCATAAATAATAGGCAAGCACCGCTGGTTGCAATGTAGCCTAGCAGTTCCTGTAATCCACCAGCTGCGTACTAGCATTACATGCTACAAAAAATTGGATTGATTTTTTACAACTAATTTCAAAGCATTATTAATAATATGCATATTTAAAACAAGTCGTGTTTGAGTTCCACAGTTGTATTATTTGCGGTTTGTAGATGCTGTTTTTGTAAAAGTTAATACTAACGTTAAATAAAGCTGCACCTACAAGATTAAATGTGTTCTGACTAGTAAAAACTGTCAAAGGTATCACAATATTGTGAAACTAGAGAGGATAAAAACGTATAACTCCACATGGTGAGTTCAGTATGATAGTAAAAGTCGTGTAATCCGCTTACAAGGAGATTGCTCAGCTTAACTGTACGCGCAACTTTTGTTTAGCTGGAAAGTGCATGAATTTTCATTATTTCAATGTATTAAAAAGTAGCAGTTAGCTTTCCTATGCCCCTGACGTAATTCATTGGATTTTTCTAATTAACATTTTTTTCATTTAGCGCATTTTGATCAGTTATTAAGTAACCGTATGTTTTCCAAAAGCGTGTTTGTTTTAACATAAAAGAGGTAGTAGAGGGTTGTGAAATATCTTACCATTTTTTGACGTTCATGTTCTTGACAGACATTACATTTTGGTTTTGAACTGACTGCTCCTTCCTTTCATCAGCATTTCCATCATTTTACAATACCTGATGTATAGTCATTGTAAAGGGGGTTTTCAGGACAAAAACAGCCCAGAGCCAGTTCTTGTAAACGTGACCGCGGTAAAATATCTATAAAATATATTCCTGACGTCATGTCAGTCGTGCACGACAAAATTGTAGATTCGCATCTCGCTATGTGTCAGTAGTGTATTGTGGTGATATATATTTCGCACATTTTAAAGCCTGAAAGTTGAAAAATATATGGCAACCTAAATTTTGCAACAAGCTGTGGTGCTATCATGAAAATTGAAATAGTATATTACGTTACTAGGCCGGGAAGTACTGTTTTGCCGGACGAGCATAATAGTTCCCGCGCGAGCGAAAGCGAGTGCGGGATTTTCATGCGAGTACGGCAAAACTTCCCGGACGTGTAACGTACGATATTTTTCATCATACTACTCAGAAAAAACATACTTTCAATCATATCGTAGTCCTCGCATAAATAAACCAATACGTTTCTCAATCCTTCGAACATAACCTATAACAAACAGAACAAAACTTTGCCACTGCTGCCAGTGCTGCCACTACATTCCTCTTAAAGTCACCAATCAACAAGCATTAAACGTCGCGGTTTGCTGCAAATCAGCTGATTTATCCGGATAAATTTTTTTGCCGGCCTAGGACGGCAATGGGTAACTTTCGAGCCAACAAAAAGGAACTGAAAACAGATGTTTCTGACTCAGTATCATGAAAAACAATTTTCCTACCACTGCATGGAAATAATCACATTGCCACACCTGTCAACTGTACGCAAAACTGTTCATTTCCGCTTTCATTGTGAGCGGGAATGGCCATTCTTGCTCGCTAAATCAGAGTTACTTATCAGGTTAACGGTTAACAAAACTTAAACAAAGAACGTCAAACACCAAAGAACAGTTTCTATTGGTCAGAATTCCCATGCCACTCACCGTATTGTAAATTCTAGTTGCCATGTTCTAAATCAGCTGATATCACTGTCGGCGTTTCTACACACTAACTTCCGGTTCGTTCCAATAGAATAAGCAAACATAACCTCAATGAACCTTTGTGTACAGGTTAGTTAATAAGTTAAACTGTTTAAATAATGGTGGTAGGAAAAATATTGTGTGTATCTCGAGCACAAATAGTCGTTGCCGCTCTCGAAATGTTTGGCCGCACGAAGCTTTAGCTGAGTGCGGCCATCTACAATTCTCGAGCGGCAATGACGTACTTCGCGCTCTTAATACACAAAAAGCTATTTCTGCATGGGGGCTAATTTCCCTTCATGGAAAATTAGCTATTGTTATAGACAGCATGGTAAGCGCCGGACCATCTCAACTGTTCGTTTTCATATAAGCTCTAAACAAGAAATTGTTATGAGAATCCATATAGATAAAAAATATTTTTGTACGTTATAATTAACCCTCACAAATTTCTTCTTCTAAACTTTAAACGTGTAGTTCAACAATTTATTTAGTTGATTTTGCATGGTCATTACAGTGCAATGACGTTTTCAGAAATAGTGAGTACGCTTTAAAAAAAATCCAACAACAGTCAAAATTGTAGATTGACAAAAAATTCAAAAACGTAATTAGTGAGCTTTTTTGATCTTTAATACCTTGGGAAGAGACTAAAATAGTAAATTTCCGGAAAATTGACATGAAAATATTGTAATTTTCAAAATATTCGTTACGAAAGGAATTTCTCTATTGTAACGCATGGCTGTTAACACAACTTCATCACACCACATTCTTTCATTTTCACCGTTGTCGTTTGACGTCAAAATGGGTCACATTCCTCCTCTTTTACAAGGGGAATATTTCACTGTTTGAAATTCATTGCTTTCGGGCCTGGGTACGTGGACTAGGGAGTAGCAGAAGACAATAGCGCACCGACGAATACCACTTTGATCAAACAGAATGTTCTTTACTACGTATATCTTTTAATGAAGTGTTATTTTTTTCTTATTCTAATTAAAACCCTTAATGGTTTTTGTGTTTTTTATTTGCTTAAACTCGATACAAAATCTGTTGATTAGATGAGTTCAAATGAACTTCGTGATTAGGTTACAATAATTACCAATTAAAACAGAAATCATTAGTAATCGTAATTACTTTAACATTGGTAATGAATAACAATATATGTATCGTTTTAAGCTTTTTTATTTGATGGCACAGCCGACCTCTATATCCACAATATAATTAATCTCTACTGGAGACTTTACCTTCTGCGGTAAAACAGGTGTTATCAACTATTTTGATGAAATTTGAGTAAACTAATTGTAAATTAAGTAATTTAAGGTATATTATTTGACTTGCTCTTTTTAATATTAACTCCTCCTCTCAACGCTATCCACAAAGTAAACTGTATTCTGGTTATACTGTATATTACGGAATGGTCTGTTCAGCATTGTGGTAAGTTGTGAAGCACTAACTACATCTACGAGCCACTTTCTGAATTTCAAGTCGCTCAATGTTACATCGGCGTTCAGGGCACGTCCCCTGTATTAATATTGACCGCACTTTGTCGTGGACTTGTCACTTAGTGAGAATGGTTTGAATATCTCACAGAGATTTTTGAAAGGTTACACAGCGTGGTTGGAGGTGAGGCCGAAGAATATTTGAAGTTCTTAAAATGTATGCCAATTGAGGATAATGTTATTTAGCTAATAGTTTTCATTATTATTTATGAGTGATTTAAATGTTATCTTTACTGTGTGTTTTTTTTAACTGAGGATCAGAACCGTTTAAGCTAACAAACGGTGTTTTTGTTGCAGGTATGTGAGGGGAAAGCAGTGAATTAAGGTGGTAAGTTTACCAGGTTTAAATCTACGTGGGCTAAAATACTATACATGATTTTCTTTGTAATAAGCAATGAATCAACCATATCGGACACAGTGATGTTAATGTAGGAAATCGGCAATGTAAATTAAGCATTTCATTGAGCTGAAGATGATCTACATCACATACCATTAATTAATCTACAAACCAAATCTTATTTTACGCCTTAAAACGCTTGGGGTTATCTTTAATACATCAAATGGTTGTGGAAGTTAATGCGTGATAGTGTCTGCTCGAGTATATCAGTCAATTACAATGCACCCTCCCCACCTTTTCATACCGCAAGCGTTTGGACATCAAGCATGCCCTATCACGTGGCGTTATCCTAGGCAGCCGTGAATACCTCCTGATAGGATTTATTCCGAAAAAATAAACTATTGAAAGAGTATTGGGGCCTTAAGTAGTTTACCTACTTATTCTTAACTCACACAACGCAATCATAATGTTAAAGTGAATAATGTAAAAAAGAAATCCTTTAACAAAAGGGAACCCTTTTGTAAATTGTTTCCACAATATACAATACACACATTAATTTTGCTATACGGTACAACCATTGGTCTCTCTCTTCCCTAGTCACTAGTTTTCCTAATATCTGTCTGAATCTATTTTAACTAATTTGTACAAAATGTTTGAACCACTCGAGGTACGAACCTCCAACTTTGATTGCATATTGAGAACATCAGGCCTACTTTTGCTATTGACAATTCATTTCCCACTTTTTCCGATTCTTCTGGTTAAGTCGAGTGTCAACACATAGAATTTAGAATTTCAACATGATTTTTAGTCAGTACTACAAGTTTGGGACATTTATTTGTGTAGAAGTTTTGCTTGTAGTAAGTGAAGGAAATTTGAAATACCTCATTATTTTTTGTTGAAATCTTTATAAACCCGGTAGGGTTAGGGTACAAAATATATTAAATTTTGTATATATTTGGTTATTTTCCAATCTTTTGTTCTTGAGATTAACATTTGAAAACTGAAAATTGCCACCTTTTAGAATTGTTTCAATGTAGAACGTTGAAACCCCGCAAGGATACGCTACAATAAAACTCCATACTTTATAAGTAGATACTTGTTACCGAAACAGGTCATAATGATGTTAATATGCACACTAAGTATTATATAATTTCTTATAAACCACCAGGTGCTTCAAAGATTATGAACCAATTATTTAAGAAGAAATATAGATAGATAGATAGATAGATACAAAACTATATGGAGGCTCGCGGTTATAATACAACACGAGTTATATCGTAAAATCAGTTTATTTTTAAGCACGCAGCAAATCCACACAATGGGCACATTACTTGTTGTTTAGGGAAGCTCTCCTTAAAATATGTTTGTTATTAAAAAACCTACTTTTCCTCCTTCCCTGAGGGAAGGGGAGCTGCGGCAGACGCGGGTGAATTAGTGATGTGAAGCATTTTGGTGGCAGCGGTGGGACTGGGACTCGGTCGGGTCCCTGGAGACCCTGCCTGCCCGAGTGTAACCGGTGTTTCCTCCCCCTAGAACAGCTCGGTGCGGTACTTGGTTGTCCTCAGAATATAATTTACCAATTTTTCGAGGTATTCCATCTTCAGCCAAAAATTATTGCTGTCGGATAGAAGTTTCTTTTTATTGCAGTGCAAATCTGTTAATGAAAAATGTTGAAGACATCGGTAAAAAGAGGTTAATCATATATTCGAAAATAGTATAGATCGTCTAAATTAATGTCAAAAATATTTTGTTGATAATGTTGATAAGTATGAATAAATACAAAGTAACCAGTACCTACGCCATAGATCAACTATAATTATAGGGACCTCAGAAATGTACTATATATTACACTATTGTGAATACAGTGTCACATACCTAATATATTTAGTCGGAAATTTACAATAAAATTATTAGGCCTAGTTGTAAAAGTTGTTCAATTATATTTACACGTTCAAATAATGTATAAAATGAATTAACTTAAAATAACAGAGAAAAAATTGTGTCTCAGAATCGGTTCAAACCTTAGAATAAAGTGAAAATCGAAGATCATTTCCTCCGTTCACGTTCCGCACATTCTTGAAGCATCGGAATGTAGGAAATACATTTAATAAAACTGAAAAGCACTTTCTCTTAACCCTTTAATCTATGACATGGCTTTGGATTATTAAGTTTTGTATATTAATTATGTTAACTGTACGTGTTTTTTGTATTATTTTATATTAGGGTAGTAAGTACTGTGTACATATTTCATCAGAGTGCTATAATAATGTCATTATTTGAAACACAAACTCCCTCATGGATTTTTATAGATATGCTATTTGTCATTGAGATTATAAACTTTTAAATGAGTGCTCATATTTTATCCTAAGCAGTGGCCATTCATTGGGCATAAAAAATATCATCCATGAAAAATCCACCACTGCGCCCCACCATTAAACATCCATTTTATTAGAAAATGTTTGGTGTTTTTTTTATAAAACACCATTATGATAAATAGGTAGATAGAGCGAGTATTAATACCTCTGTCAACCGAATGATTCAGGGTTATCCGCTTGTGTTCTGTTGCGATAGATTAAGCTTGAACTACCAAAATATCGTAAACTTAAAGTAAACTAATTTATCCAATTTGATATCTACTTACATATTCTTAAAACATTCACTTTTGGTTTATTACTGTAGTTAAACTTTCTATATACACATATATTTAATTGGAAATAACGGAGAAAAACTACATTGCACCATGTCTCACACATAACAGTCTAGGGTCCTCTGAGCTTAAGGTTCCTGGAATTCGTAATTGGCAGCACTGCCACTGCCACTTACTGCACTTGTCACTTGATCTGCACTTGAAGACCATTTGTAAACAGGGCTGTGACAGCGGACTCCAAATTGGTCGTTCTTTGAACTGCGACCTTTCCTTTGGCGAATGGCTCTCTATGTGAATGTGGTTGGTCTTTTTGATGTGATCTACTAAGCATACGAATTACCCTTAAATCCGATAAAGGAAAAGTGTTTTCATCCGGTTTCTTACAGCGCGTGTGTAGGGATGTAATTAAAAATCTATAGACAGATAAGTGGTTTTTCATCAAATGCAAAGTTTTAACTCATGTTTCAGAGTTTAGCAACACTTAAAAAACATGCAACCTTCCTTAAAGACGTGATAAAATGCAGGGCTTGTAATAGGTTATTTTTTATTTTTTCGTTATTTTTTTCGCTCTCGGTTATTTTTGTTATTATTTTGGAATTCGGTTATTTTTATTATTTTTTTATTTTTGGTTATTTTTTTATTTTTTCAACCTCAAGAACTGCTGCAAGCCCTGTTCACACTATTCGTCTGTCAGACGATCTCGTAGCAGCATCGCGGCAGACGAATCTCGTCATCCTCCATTGCGTGAAAACCAAGTCTTGTTGCGTGAAAACCAAGTCTCGCCGTCAAATCTAGGCAGATTTGTGATTAGTCTGTCGAGATTTTCTTTTTTACCAAGGTTAAGAATGTATCATCCCCAATATAACGCCGGTTTTCTAATTTTTAGCAACGTTTTTTGTTTACAAAAAGTTATTTTTTGGTTATTTTTTTCTTATTTTAGTTTTTTTTCAACCTCAAGAACTGTGACAAACCCTGAAAATGGACTGAAGAGACAAACTTGCAATCAGTTAAAGATTTATTACCTTTGCCTCGTAATACAATCATATAACCCAATTGGTGTATATCGTACATCACTTATAGGACCGACGTAATCATTCAAAGGACTGTACTTGCTTAAGTACCTCACCTTATTGTTAGTATACCTTGAAGAGATTGTATTATAAATAGAAGACTTACGTTAAAAAACTTAACCGTTTAAAGGATTTCTTCAAAAACTTTTAATTCCAAGAGTTGCAAAGTAGATTATACCACTTAATTTCTGTTATTTAATAATAACAGAGTGTTTACAAACTATTTTACTTTCTACACATGTAACATATGAGTATGTGATTTTACTCGGTTGAATGTTAAGTGGCTTCATCGTTGGCAAGTCCCGAGTTTCAGCCAGAGAACGTGTTTGTTGGCCGGATTGGTCTTTTTATTTCGACATTCCTCGCGTGGTTCGACGTAGGGTCCGAGAAAATATAAAAATGCCACCAAAGCAGTGGGCGGAACGGAACGTGGCCCTCTCTTAGGCTACGAGATGTGCGGAGTACGGTAGGTTTTCATCCCTTGGAAAAATGTTATAAAAGCAAATTGCAATAATACTACGTAATGAAATTAAGTTCTTAAGAATTTTAATGAACCAAAAAACGTTATGTGTAGTTTGTTGGTCGCTAGTTAAAATGTTGTACATGGTAAGATTTAAGTTGGGCCTTGCAAATAAAATAGTAGACCGTAGTTTGTTTTATCAATATCGGGAATAACAATTGACACATGGCGTAATAGGTGATTGGCTGGAGCTGTTATTGGGTTCCACTTGATCCAACAGTTAATACCCCCAAATATTGTACCGTTTAGGATGGACAGACTGTCGAAACCCATCAAAGTCCGTCGTTTTAGGCTTTTCAATTACTAAATCTTTTAGCATTTGAAGTGGCGTGGTTAATTATTAGATAATCATATTTAATTTATAAAAATGTTTAAATTCAAACTCCTATTACATCACATAAAAGAATTGTTAACATAAGTTTATAAAGTGATTGCTTTAACGTAGCCTGATTGCATACTAGAATAACTTTTAAATACTTAAAAAAATCAAACTATTATGCCATGACCAATACGTATTGTCACATATCTATTAGTTCATCTACGTAAGCCCAACATCAATATTGAATTCGTATTATGAATTATGCAGCGGATTCATGTACATAATATTTAAATAATAGCCAAGCCCAGTCCATCTTATCATAGACTAGCACTCTCTTTAATCCTTCATTAGCTGTTTATTACGTAAATTTTAACGCGTTTTATGTTCTGCTTCACGGTCTAATTTATAGCATTTTTTTGATATTTAATTGTAATGAATTATTTATTTTCTATACAATTCTAACTACGTGTAGTCTAAAAAACGAAATTTTTTTGTGATAGGATAATTAAGAGTACGCCATTTTCTAAATGTTTATCAATAGCCGTCTTCAATAACATGATCCTTTATTGATTGTTTATCACGTATGTACGGCATGTTATTGAACAAAATTAACTGAAGAAGGTGGTTTAAAATATGCTTTTAATTTTTTATATATATTTACTAATGGATGTCAATAAATCTAAAAAGAAGTAACGTGTCGGGGGTTTGAAAAATATCGAAATCTTGTTTTGACGTCCGTCACCCGACATATGGCGACGACAGACAATATGTTTGTTTTCGTTCTCGACTGACAGGTATTTCCTTTCATCATGTTTTCAATCATTTTTGCCACGCAGAATAAAATATTCTTTTATGAATTATACAAAAATTATGTAAGTGAGACCTTAGAACATGAAAAGTACCGAATTCGACTCAGAAGACACTTAAGTCGGCATATTTTAAAAGGTGGAATTACAATATAATCTATTGTATCCAAGATAATATAAATTATCGTTATCTAAGATCGTCTATAGATTAAAAACTCCAACAGGAACAGCTTACCATTAGGGCCAAATTTAAGATAAGGAAGTATACAAATAATTATTTATTTTTGCATGTAAAGGATTTCTTATATGTAACTGCACAATTTTAATTCATCATAGCTGATTTCAGTGTTTATTCTAGCCGGACGTAACTAGGCACAAAATAATAGCAATTTATTAGGGTTTTATTGAAACAATTGATCAAAGTGTGGGTTTTGGCCGAAATTAGATAGGTGTTATTTCTATTAGAATAAGGTCAAAACTGCCAAATGTAAAAGTTTCCAAGCATATGTTGCCATGAATTGCATTGGCGATTCTAGTAAAATAACAGTGATTGTCAAATGTTTCACGTCACTCTCTCCTAACTCGAAAACTACGAAACAACGTTAAATAGGTGACCCACTATCTTCCAAATATTCAAACGATCATGTTCTTTTGTCACTGATTGCAATATTGAACGATTAATTTAGCAGCGCCCAAACAAATCCTTTTTATTCACAGAGAATCTTGGAATCCTCGCCATGTCATTCAAATATCATAAGGAAAATTAGGCTAACTCTTTAGAACCTCCCAAACAACAGTCTTGAGCAAAATCGTTAATGATTGTGAAAAATGTACAGGTTTATGAGTCTTGTTGAAATAAATTGTTAAACTATCAGTTGCATTTTCAGATATAGATTTCAATTTTGGCAGTTTATAAATATTACCACAACAACTCAGTGCACATTGAGATACGATGTATTTCCGTTTGTCATTAAAATATCTATGAATTTTGCTTTGTATTAGTTCTATTAACCGCATAACAAAACTTAAACAGCAGTTTAAAAATTGAGAACTTATATATCACACACCCTGTATATTTGAATCTGGTAGTACGCTTTATAAGACACGTTAAAGTACCAGACATTGACCAGAATGTTTGTAAAATATGTTGGAATCACCGAAAAAAGTTTTCAAGCAATATTAAAACTTTTACATTTATAAAACTAGAATAATAATGTTCTAGTAAAGAAATCATAAGTGAGTAAAACTTCAAAAGCACTTATAATAATTGTATCTTTCCTGTGGAAACGTTTTATGAAAAGACAGGGAAAAGATGTCGAAGGAATAAATCCTCTACCTTAGTCTTGTTACAAATTCAGAATCTGAAAATTGTATGTTTTATTACGAATTTTAAAATTAGATCTTATTGTCGCGTCACAAAAAATATAATAATACATACATGATAAACATGATAGCATATGATAGGAATGAAATGCTGAGCTAACATCAAGCAGCGTAATAAGAGTAATAAATATTTAAGTGTATAGCTACAGTTTTGAAGTGTAATAAATTAATTGCCCTCTTCTTGGATTAAATTCAACAATATAGTTTTTTGCGGGTTTTTAAATATGTACGAAAGTTGGTCAAGCTTAATGACGGAGAAGGCAGGATTACTTGTGATTTATAATAATCCTATTTATAAAACGTATGGAGTGACAAACTACAAAGTGGTACAATAAAAGAAAATATTAACATTCCATCAAAACAACGCTACCCTTCGGCAAGGTGTTGAAACTAATGTGAGTGTGTTTCAAACGTTTTAGTTGTTAACAAATTATGTTTAATTAACTATTTCCAAGTTTTTTACTAAAGGAGGAGTGAGGTTGCATTTAAAATGTGGTACGATATTACAAGTTATAAGTTGTCTCTCGAAACAACTGGAAATTTGGCATGTTTTGGAATAATGCAACTCTCTCATCATGAAAAACAAGATAATAGTAATGCCAGTTTTATTTGATGATATGTATATTGTCACACATTTTAAGATTCTCTTTGTAGATTAATCTTTTTTGGAAAGTAGGGAGATAGTTATACGAGGTACAGTCAAAAAGTTCCCGGAATGAATTTTTGTAGACATTTAGCGCGATCGCCAGAAGGAAATTCGACTTGCATTAGTTGGTACGACTCCTGGGGAGGGCATATCGGTAGTGGGGGTATAACTAACTTTCCGTAGTGCAGCACTGGAAAGCCCTTTTCGTGTTCCTGCAAGTCTACATTGTCGAATTTTGAAAAATGGTATTTTATGACCAGCGCGCGAACATTAAGTTCTGTATTTAACCTAAAAATTACATACTGAGACTCTTGAGTTGTTAATTCAAGCTAATGTAGAGGAGGCGATGAAGAAAAGTCAAGTTTATGAGTGTCACAAACGGTTCCGTGAAGGCCGTGAAAGCATTGAGGATGACCCTCGTAGTGGACGACCTTCAAACATCAGTTAATGACGAAAATATTGAGCGAGTACGACATGTTGTGCGTGAAGCTCGGAAATTAACGATCGATGAAATTGCATTTCAGGTAAGTTTATCACATGGAAGTGTTCACACCATCCTTCATGATCATTTGAACATGCATCGAATTTGTTCGCTTAACAAACGAATTCGACATCTTGGACTTGCAGGTACACAAAAAGCGCTTTCCAATGCTGCACTACGGCAAGTCAGCTATACCCACATTACCGATATGCCCTCCCCAGGAGTCGTACCAACTACTGCAAGGCGAATTTCCCGCTGGCGATCGCGCTAAAAGTCTACAAAAATTCATTCCGGGAACTTTTTGACTGTACCTCGTATTTTAAATGCTTGAGTGTAAAAAAAGCTCATCAATCAAAATCAAACAACGAACTTTCTAGTCAAAGAATAATTTGAATTGACTCCATTATTTATAAATAATCCTTATGAATGAAATACTGTTATTTCTAAACAAAAGTAGATTATACGAAATTTGGTTTCGTTGGCACCAACAAACATGTTTTTTTTTCATTTTTTAACAGTACAAAAATGTTTTTTTTCATACGAATTTTAATTTCATAATTTGCTTGTTTTTGTTATTGGTGAAGTAATAAATATATTGGAATATAATCGGTGTATTAACTAATACATCTATGAAATAGCCTGCACTAGCTTGATTGATTTTGATTACATTTACTAGTACTATAATATGTACTACTTTTTCAAACCACCACTCCTTCAAGATTGCCAACATTTAGACAACAACGTTTTTTCAACAAAGCTTTTATGATCGTCTAATATACAATATGTATCTCCTCCCTCTAAATGTTGACATACTTTTGATAGATTTATGTATAGCATTTACTTTCAGTGATAGAGTGTAGTATGACAGCTCCTGTTAGCTTTATAATAAATTTTAACTGACGTAATGATCGCTATTGAAAGTGATCATCAACACGCCAAGAGCTACAGTACCAGGATGTATATACAGGATGTATATCGTTGTTTTACAATTGCTGTATGCTCGCTTAGTCGCCATGCGTTATTTATTTGGGAGGCTTGTATTCAGCCTCTACAAGCGTTGCAACTAAGGATAAATCACCCCATCAGCAACAATAACACGGACTAGGCGATAGTTGTTATGATTTTATTAATTTGATTAAGTACTTAATTTCTATATCGAACCTTTTAACTGACAATTCTTAATCTAAAAAACCTTTTTTGGTTTGATGATTGTAATTTATTTATTAGTTTTTGCAATGTATATATTTGAGATTGAACAATTCAAAAATTTAAATTCTTATTACAAATATATTATTAGGAATAAATTTTTAAACATTCATTTAGAGGAAAATAACTAGAGCAAAGCTGAAAAAATACAGAAAGCTCAATATTCTCTATCCCTGTTACAATATTCTCTATTTCCTATCCCCCCCCCCCCCCGATGTCAAACACTGAGTTGTTGACATCAGTATTGCTGTATACTGTATAGAGTTAAATAATTTCGTTCCGAATATTTATTCGCCTTATTACTGATTAAAGATATGAATAGAGAAGGTAGATAAAAAACAGTGTTACTTGCCTAGAATTCAAACAAAAAACGCATCTTTGTTATAAGCTAATTAAAATGTTCACCATTAAAAAATGGACGCATATGCTTGTAAATGGATATTTAAAGTGTAATGTGATGTTTTCAACTCCAGAGCCCAGGAAGAGTCTCAGGTATATTGCCTCCAGCTGCTCTCGTTTTCTCTTTTTCAGAATAACACTCGCCTGCCCTTGCAAAAAATCCTCCTTTATAAAAATTTCTTCATAATAATACTTTTTAATTACTTAGTACAAAAGTAATCTCATCTTTGATGAACTTTTTATTTAACTTAAATTGAAATCCTCAGGAGTGTTAAAACTGCTTTATTTTAATCGTAGAATCTTAGAACAGAAATACCTTAAGTTATTTAACTTATAAAGGATCTCTTGAAAAAACAAATCTGAGATTTGTTTGGGTTTTCCTAATTGCCTCATATTCACAGTAATTATTATTAAATTCACCCTGTAATATCTTTGAGAAAATCTCAATATCGATGAAAATATTATCGCGTTTAGTCTTTTAAAATTTAATTCTATAGAGATAAACGTAAGAAAAACCTAGAAAATTATTAAATTTTAAATTAGCTTTTTATGGTTTTAACCAGAATATTTATAAAATTGTTTAAACTAAAAAAAAGTTGTGGTATTAATTTGTCTGAAAATCAGTATCGCAATAGTAATATCAAATCATATCTAGTCAGTAAATAAGTTTGATTAGTAAATTTGTTTAGTAAATTGTATAAAATGTCGGTCTTTTCAGTTCAGTTTTCAGTCAGTTTTCGTTAAATTTAAGATTTCATTTGCCTGATTTTTTAAACACAGGGTATTCAGTTGAACTCTTTTAGGTTATTCAGCAAGTCAAAACAAAAAGTGTTGTTTCTTTCCGTTCGTTTGTTCTTACTATGGTTTCCGTCTGTCGGCCTGAACGTATTTTTCACATGATCAATAAAAAATGTTAAAAGCCATTATTTGCGGCACCAAATTAAAACTTGGTGCATGAATAAGATAACACATGATATTCCTGTTTTCTCGCGGAGCCTCAAGTTTCTACTTCGTACCACTTCAAAATGTCTGACACCTTTAATTTTCAGACCGAATATCTCAAAAACTGATGAGGGTAGTAAGAGTTGTAGACAAGCTAAAAGATCTAAAAGATGCGAGATTAACAGAGGAATATTAAAAATGATTGCATTCACCCCATGAAAAAAGTGCCCACAATTTTCCGTAGAAACTAGGTTACTTATTTTTGTTTCAATGCAACCTTACAAAACTATACATTACTTTGATAGCAGTTCTATGCTGAATCTCCTTGTCTCCTAACAATTATTTACTTTCCTTTTTGAGATATTAAGCTTTGAAAACTAAAACTAGTCACCTCCGCTCGTTAACTGCTCCTATTGTTAATTATTTATGTTCCGCGTTTAAAGTTCTCACCTTAAATGGTGGATTGAAAATGGAAAAACTATAGGTCATAGGACAGCAACTTTTTCTTGATTTGTGTCCCCAATATTCTCTGAACTTTCTCTCCGAGCACCCGTATATAAAATTAAAATAATTATAAACATCGAGTAATATAAAAATATTGTATTATTTATTTGAAAAATAACTCAATTTTATATTAAATTTGAGTTATTTTGTTTTACTGTTTTTGTATTTTTATTCATATTATTACCTTTTACTCTATATTTATTTTGTTCCCAGCAGTAAAATTTAAATGTCTGTAGTACAAATTAAGTATATTGCGCCACAATGTTTTCTTCTATAAAACCCCAAGATAGCATTCACAATTCAAACCCTTCATATCATATGAGATGGACTAGGGCTTCGTATTCTTCTACTGTAATGTGAAATGCATCGTTTTAATCAGGAATTTTACTCGTATCTTGCTATATGTTAGCAGTATTAATAGAAATCTCTCAAATAGGCTCAGTGGCGGATGGGTTTTGAATACTAAAAATGAAAGCTTTGAGTAAAAGCCCCTTGGCAGCCGATGTTGTGGAGACGCCGCGCCCAATGGCTGCGTGGTGGTGCAGGGGTGTCTATTGTTTGGGTGTCAGAGTCAGTCGCAGGGGTAGGGCTGAAGCTAAGCACCCCTACCCCAAGGAAGGGATGGTCCTCCCCTGGGCTACGACATTCATTAGTTTCACTGTAAAGCTTTTACTATTAGTGTAATGCCTTTGATTTACTTATGTAGAATGGTATTTCATAATATGGCGTTGTATGCGCTTCATTTGGTTTTTTAAGGTATACACTTCATTATTTAAAGTGAACTAAAATAAAATATTATAAAAACGAACATTTAAATATAATAATTTTAATTATATTCAAATTGTTTTATTTGTGTTAAAGGTGTATAAATTTGCTCTGGAGCCGGTAAAAGTATTTTTGACATTAATTGTTTTCGTCTACTTGGTTTGAGGATTGAAAGATCACCACGTTATGCAGCAAAACTCAATATTATAAAGACCAATAAGCATTATGCCAACAAACATTATAATCTATATTGTTATAATTACTATTTAGTTACATGAAACGTATACGCCGTGGGAATTGTCTTTGTTTTTCAATTCCCGTTAGCATTAATAATTCTAAATTTAACCCTCCCATATTGAGGAAATAATTGTGTGACGGACAAATAGCGCAAACTTCTTTTTTTATCAAATCCCAAGCTTCCCAATATAATTGTTTAACCATAAAACTTTAATTCTTGGTAAAATTATCCCTTGATCTTTATTGCAGTATGTTTTCATTTATCGACAGTATTATTTTAAATTTAATTCTTGGTAAAATTATCCCTTGTTCTTTATTGCAGTATATTTTCATTTATCGACAGTATTATTTTAAATTATAAATACTTCCATTGCTAACGGATGTAACTAAACTTGTTGCATCGAGTTTGCCGCGGAAGTTTACGGAAGTTGTCCGATACTGTAAACATACAATGTTTGTTGACATCAGATAATGTGTGGAGGCGGCCGGCCTTCTCTGATAAATATTTGGTAACGCTTTTACCAGAGAGGAAGGCCCTATTTTAGAAGCGTTCCTCCCGATTATGTTAACATTTAAAGTTAGTAATTAAAACGTTTTTGGTTTAAAATTTAAGAGTACAAATTAACATAATATATTTCGTACGGAACAGTCATGTAAGTAGAATTAATTTTCAGTTAATCAAATTGTGTCGAACCTGATTGTCAATGCAGCATCTACATTACCACTTTATGTATCCTTTCCTCCTTTAATAGGAATTAGCTTTAAAAGAGCTTAATAAATATTTAAAAATTCAAATCTGACAAGGTTCAATAACACTTGAAAAACATGGATATTTAAAATAAGGTATTTAGAAGAATTGTAGTAGGTCGAGTTATCGGGATGATTACAATAATTATATTATAGATGAAACTGTTGGAAGCGCTTAAATATTTTATGTTATACTTTATAAATGCCACTTTAGATTTGGAAAGGATAGTTTGGCGCAAGACTGAGCTGATTCTAAGAAATATTTTATTTTCCCGAGCGGAGATATTGCTGTACCTTGCGTCGGTCTGTAATGTGCGCTGATGTTTCCTCCGCCATACTATCATTTATTTTCAAGTTTATGAAGCAGGTTGAAATTTAATGTTAAAAAATATGAAGCGGAAGTTGCTGAATTTTATCACATGGACTAATCAGTTGTAAAAATCTATTTACGTATGCAAAGTTGCTACCATGGCCAAAAGGTGTGATTTTAATCGTCAGAATTACCTTCTTGTAAGAAAAGGGTTAACCGCACACAAATAAACAATTATTTGTTAAAAAAAGCACATAGCACAATGCTTGAAGACTCCCTTCAGGCAAATCTTCTGCAGACCTTGGAGCTATTTCCCGGATTTACTGTCTTCTTTGTATTCTGTTTGGCTTTAGTTTGAGGCACTTGAGGAAATGTCATAAAAACTTAATTAAAACAAAAGGTAAATTATGTTATTACATTGCTTTTTCTACACAAAATCGTACGCATTTAAAATGTAAGGTTGGCAAATGAGTTTAAATAATTTCCTAATTTCTCCAGCAATATTTTTTTGAGATTGCACCCTAAGCTTCATATTATATTATTTTATAGTTCACAGTTTTTGACGTGAGAAAGGTTAATTACATACACTGGGTTATTGCTGTAATATACTTTCATTCATTCAACCTATGTGTTTATATACATGTAAGGGTATTTAAGGTTTTCCCTAATACGTGATATGAAAATCTCTCAAGTATTTTGTATTGTAAATCAATGAGTAATTAAAATTATTTCTCACCATGCCATTATTTTAAAATTTCGTACTTGCTTTCTATATATTTGTAAGCTAGTACTTATTTGCCAATTCCGAGACACTATATTTTATACACTTAACCTTTACAACTGTATACAACTTACAACTTTATACTCACTATTTCAATGATTTATATGCTAAATTTTGTCAGTTTGTCTGTAAACAAAGATATAATAGCTAAAAGAGTTTGTAAACAAATAAATAGGTCTATCAGCCAAAAGAGTTAAAAAGGTGTTTGAAATTTTCCATTTTCCAACTAATATTTATTGAGGTTGGTCATTAACTTAAATTATTTTAATGTTAAGTGAAAGAGGTGTTGACTTATCTTTTGTGTAACGTTTTATTTTATCCATCCTAACAAAGTTTGTTTGGTTATAAGTTCTTACTTTTTCCTTTTTGAATCTTTGTTATGTTTACATAGTCATTGTGTTTGTGAGAACGTTTCAAACCTCGCGTTATTAAATTTTTTCCAAAATAATACAAAGTTTTTCTCTCACTTTTTTGTTTACGGTATATTTTTTAGTATCCTCCTCTTTACCTTTAAGTTAAAAATAACGGAACTCATAACTGTAGAAGACCGTTTTGAATTTTTTATCTTTAAGATATTGTGAGGAGGTTATTACCTTACTCATTACCTTTATATTTTTACACCTTTCAAGTTGGTAGATTAAAGTAAACCAGTTTAATAAAAAAATGTATTGCGATTTTTATTTGGATTTTTCATAATGTTTATAGAAAAAACATTCGTTAAGTTAGGTGTTTTTTCGTTAACATTCGTGTAAACATTCGTTAAGTTAGGGGAAAGTTTTGTAAGGTGAGAAATACTTTCTGAAAAATATATTTAATCCTCTGAGTTTGGAGTGGAACGGAAATTGAAATTGAAGAAATGACATTGTGAATTGACAGCAACTTGACGGAAATATGCCTCTTCCGCTGTAGAAATGAAAGTGTTGACTTATTATCGCAAGGTTTTATAAACATAATTATTTATAAAGTGTTCTTTGAACTTTCAAGAATTTGCTTTAACTACAGCTGACATTTCCTTGAAAAATTAGCAATCAAGCAGACCAGCTTATAAATGTTTGGAGTGTTAAAATGAACATAATTTTAACAATTTAGATTGGTTTGTTATCCAATAATATTACTATTTGTCATAGTCGTTCTCAAACATTTTTTTCAAATATTTTACCAACACAAACCTTAAATTGAAAATAAAATTACGTTAATGATCCTAAATAGTACCTTTGTATATTTGAGAATAATTAATTAAAGGTTAAATATGCTGATGACTGATTTGACATCAATTAGCAGCTAGCTAGTGTTTTGGCCGCTGATGTGCTGAGTGGTCCACAGTAGACGCTGATAGAGCTATAGAGCATTATATTGATTTTATAGATACAACGCTCAACAGCTGAATACTGATCCTTCCTCATAAGCGAATCTTATTGTTTTTTTGTTTTTTGTTTTTTTTAATATATTGTCTAATGGTTTTAAAATTTATTGGTCCCCTTTTAACAAGCAACTGAAAAATGTTTGTGTCCATGTTCGAGTACCATTAAGCCAACAAAAAGTAATATTTTGTTTCTATAGTTAAATTCAAGAGTACATATAAACATTAAGGGATTTATTTTTCTCCAGCCATTTTTGTAGGAGGATTGCACCTTAAGTTTCATAAAATATTATTTTATTTATAATATTTTATGTGGGGAAGGTTAATTACATATACTGGATTACTGCTATGTTATTTTCAACCAGCGTGTTTATATACATTTAAGGGTTTAAAAAAAATAATTTCCTAATTTCTCCAGCCAATATTTTTTTGGAGATTGCACCTTAAGCTTCATATTATATTATTTTATAATTTACAGTTTTTGACGTAAGAAAGGTTAATTACATACACTGGGTCAGTACTATAATATACTTTCAACCAACCTTAATATATTTAAGGGTCTTTAAGGTTTTCCCTAATTACAAAAACCAATTAATTTACTCTATAAAATTAAATAATATTTTGAAATTAGTTTTACATTTACAATGAAACTAACTGATTTGCCATATTTAAACACTAGGTTTATGGAAATTGTGTAAAGGCGTTGTAGACAAACTATTCTTCTTCATTATTTTCTATCAAATGTAATGCAATGAGATTAAGCTGATTATTGGGTGCACAGAGTAGTGATTTACCAAGGGTATGGGGGTTGAAGGGGCGCATGTAGGGTCTTCAAACAGCACAGATGTTGGGGCTGGGGGCCATAGTGCAGGGGCGGTGGGTAAATATGATAAATACATTGTCTGTCCCGCACATTTTAAACTCGTTTCGGATCGCTACTTTCATGAATAATTATTAGTTTCTATTTCGGTACTATGAATTTAGAAGGCAAAGTGATAAAAGAGGCTTGCTTGAAGGTGTCTTGATGAGATGTAACTCAATGTGATTTATGGGGTCGTTTTTACTTAATCGTATTTTTCCGGAAATTTTTAACAGGATAGTCAGTATAATGAAAACATTCCATAATAGAACCTTGCCCCGGGAACACTTCCTTTAGGCCTAGGCAAATCTTCAGCAGACCTTGGAGCTATTTCCCGTATTTATTAACTTCTTTGTCTTTTGTTTGTCTTTAGTATGAGGCACTTGAGGAAATGTCATAAAAACTTAACTAAAACAAAAGGTACATTATGTTATTACATTGCTGTTTCTACACAAAATCGTACGCATTTAAAATGCAAGGTTGGATAAAGAGCTTGACGTCTCGTTCTTTATTTTATTGATATTTTCCACATGTCGAAGATATTTTGATTTAATTATACCAAATATTCGGAACCTACGAACATAGTACGGTCAAATAATACAGAGTTCTAAACTCTCCAACACGACATGCGACTTGGTATTCTCAGCAAGTTGCTCCTAGTTACCTTCACTTAATTCGCGATAGATTTACACACATATGGTATTAACCTTTTTCAACATCATTTTACGTTTGTGATGAATTGGGCTCAGTGAAAGTAGTAGATTCTGAGATGTTATTTGAAAGTATATATAAAAAATAAATCGGTTTTATGTAATTAAAAACCATAGTACTTGGCGTTTTATGTGGTCAGCATGTTTTACTTAAATGTACCATATTCAAATGTAATAGTTAAAAAAATATAATATATAAACATGATCATAAACAATAGTTTCGCTTAAAGTTTCAGAGGGTGAAGATAGGTTAATTTATCAGCGTGCGTTGTAAGCCTATCATCAATAATGACATCTAATATGCTAAGGCAAGGATTATAGCATAATTAATAGGCCAGCCTTCTATGTTGCAGCCCTGATACTGCTTTAAAAACTGGATCAGATGATGACTTGTTATAACGTCATCATTGTTAACGTAAATTAATAATTTTAAAAATTAATGTAATTAATTATGTTTAGCGTTTTAGTTGTATTCAATCAGCGAGTTAAATTCAAGTTTAAAAATACATTGGGATCGATCAAAACTTTAAAAATCTGAAGAGTAACAGATTTTCACATATTTAATCAATCTTTTGCAAAAGTAAATCATGTTTTTGTTTACAAAAAAAGTTAAAAACTGGCACTTACACTATAGAATTCCTTTCTAATTCGTAAATCACATTAACTTAAAAGTTTGCAATCAAAACTCATAATTAACATAAAACATTGAATAATAAACATTGAATCACTTTTCCCTACAAAAATAAAAGGAAGACTTTTTCCTGTCTTTACCTACATGTAACTTCATATATCAACTATTTCTTGTGAAAGCTTTTCCTCGACTCAGCGAGGCAATAACTGACACGCTTTGTCACACGTTGACAAGTTCACTTAACAGGTTACTGGAAGTGATGTAATATTCTTACAGTAATTTCCACTCATAGCTGAGGAAGTATTTGTATTTGATCGTAATCTCTTTTATTACAACGTAAACGCGGCAGTATTATCGCGTCAGTGGAGCACACCATCTTTATCAGATCGGTCCCGTTTACACCGTGGCCGCTGACGCGCTGATTGGTCCACAATGGACGCTGATTGAGACCAGATGCAGCGCTCAGCAGCTGAATACTGATCCTTCTCATTAGCGGCTATTACGTCATTCATAATTTGCTTCGAATTCAACTCTTTTTTTAGAAAACGGGTCCAGAGAGTCTTTTTCATCACTCTTTACTGTGTCTGCAACTAATTCCGATGTCTAGGATGTTTGTGTTGATTGGTGAATTGTTATTTTTAATGTGTTTTGTATTGTAGCATACGTTTTGTCACTTTTATTACCATTTACTGTTGTTTCCTCACTAATGTTTTCAGCCTAATCGTAGTATAGGGCGCGTTTTAGGTTCTACTTTAATGCTTTTGATTTAAAAAAAAAACTGAATAAATAAGGGACTTTAACTATTTTTTATCTAAACCTATAATTATAAAAGATACCAATGATAACATTTCCATAAACAAACCCACTTTAGATATTTGTACGATCACTGCACAAATTCCATTTTCTATTGACAGAGTCAATTGTTCTGTTTCCATTATTTAACAAATAATCATAGTTAAAATTGATAGTAGGCGATTATTATTTAAGTGTCGTTTTCTTTGATTTTGCTGTTCATTTCAATCTTAAATGCAATCTTTAATTTTGTTTATCGACATAAGTTTATGCAAAATAGCGTTGTAAGCAGTATTGTTAGCAATTTAAAGCTTTACTGTAAATACCATTATATTTTAAATTGAAGTATCAGTTTTGTTTTTATGAAACAGGTGTAGTTTATTTTTACGTTCTGAAAAACTCAGTTGCGTTTCTGGTGAGATACGCTCTGTGCTTCTTACAAACTGTAAGCGTAAAATTCACATTTCTAAAATCTATTTATATCCAGCATACATTGCAATATTTTACCTAGTATGTACTTCAGTATATCTTTTTGGCATTTGTTATTGAAAGATTAGTAAACAAAACACTTAAACTGGAATTTAACGACTTAAAAAATCCCAACCTGTATCTATGTGAGCCTAAGCAGTATAAAGTTCTGAACATGTGTTAAAATACGTTAAATACGATCTGAACGTATTTTTACGTAGTTCTGAACACAGATGTTTAAGCGACTTTCAACAAAGTGAAAACCTAAAGTATCACAATTATTACTAATACTATTTAATCAATACTACAAGAAAAATACGCCTAATAATTATTAATTGATTTGTTTGTGTATATGTAAATTAGCAGTAAAATTTAAACCAAACAGTTACTGTTCTTAATAAGTCAGGTATCCGTTAAATATTTAAAAAAAAATAAAAACCAAACAAGAAAATAAAAAAATAAAAAAATAAAAAAGTAAAATTTAAACCAAACAGTTACTGTTCTTAATAAGTCAGGTATCCGTTAAATATTTTTGGCCTTCCTCTTTAAAAAGTGATTTAAAAATCCGATCAATATAGTTTATGCCGTCGTTACTTTTTTACTGTCAGTTAAAATAAATAGTAACAAATATAACCGTAGACGTAACAGAGGTTTGGAATATCGTAATCTTGTTTTGACGTCCGTCGGCCGACACATGGCGACGACAGACAATATGTTTGTTTTCGTTCTCGACTGACAGGTATTTCCATTCATCATGTTTTCAATCATGCTGTTCAATGAGGAAAACGGTGATCTCTTTGTTGATTGCCAAGAAATAGATTCGGTGTTCCTACTTTAAAAGTTTGATTTCAAATTTGCATATCAGATAACGAGATAACTCAAAACCCAAAGGAAAAAACAATTTTCAATTAAATAAGTTTGTTTAAACATTGGAAGTACGAGTCAGTTTTTCAGCAATCCTGATCTATTCTCAGCTCCCTAATCTTTGTGTCAGTGAAATGCATTTACAGTGAAGATACCGTGTACAATTTTCTGAAGATCCTCAATATAATATGGGTGTATTTTAATGTAAAAAGGCAATACAGTAACTGAGGGTTTATGTTAATACATGGGTTAAAGTTTGCGTACAATTGGGCCAGACGATAGCTGTTTAAGCACGTCTAGTAATGTTATCCGCGTGGCTTATTGCAGAGTTGCATTACTGGATTCGGTTCTGGGAGACTCTAGCCCCAACTGTCCCTGATATAGCAAAGGCAAATACAATTTCTTACAACGTGATCAAAGTTTGCATATCTTAGCTTATATTTAACTTTATTTGTTAATTAAACCAAGGATCTTTTTCAAAAAAGAATTTCCGTACTTCCTTCCATCGCAGAGTTTTTGTACTTTCGTTTGGTTTAGGTCTGTAATGTATATTTATATGGAGTACTGATTTAGGTTCCCTTTATTTTTAAAGGAACTTAAAAAATATGTTGTAAATGTCTTTTACAAATATGTGTTTGTTAAAAATGCTGCTAAACAAATCATATCATTAAAAAAAATTAATACCTTTGCTAGTTATCAACTCAAATTAAATGAAAATACCGATAGTAATATAGTAGTTTATGCAACGATTGTATAATGAATGCCTTTAAGCCACGAGTGAGATGTAAGTTAGAACACGAGCGAAGCGAGTGTTCTAAATATCTCACGAGTGGCTTAAAGTCATAATACAATCGTTGCATACACTATTTTATCTACGACCAACAATATACGACAAAATTTCCCCCGAAGTTAAACAAAACTCATGACTTTTACTAATGATGGAATAGGTCAACTAAAATTTGAGGTTAGGCAAATAAGCAGACTGAACCATGAATCGTTGTGGAACAATCAGCTGATGGGATAAGTAAACTCAAACATGAATCGTAATGCAACAATCAGCTGATGTGCGAATTGCGTAATTGTTATTATGACACTACTTCCGTCAAATGCCGAGCTCTCATTGGTCTAGAACCAGTACTCTAAAGTGACTCCAGTACTCTAAAGTCGTCATTAGAGTACTGCTTGGTTTTTGGTGTTTTAATGTATATCATTATAATGTTTATTGTAATACCATAATTGGTGCTTATTGCAATGGTCGTAGATAAAAGTCCTTACTGCATGAAGGTCTCTTTACCGATATTACGTTGATTGTTAAGTCTTAAAATAAAGCACTATAGATTAAAAACCTAACTTATTCAATAGATTATTATCTCAATCCCTTTATTTAGCCACAATTGCTATACCTACTACTGTATTTAATCATCCGTGAAGTTGACTCCCAAAACTCCACCAGTAGGCCTATTGGATTTTACTTATATTATTATGTTTAGTATCTGTTTAGTAATCTTGTTAAGGTAGGTTTAACTCGATTCTTTAGAGCTTCAAAATTGCACGATGTTTACATTATATATACACATGTAAATCAATACATACAAAACCATACCATTCTCTTTGTATGTTTTTTAAGACAATAAAAGATGTAAAAGAAAAAATATTTCAAACGAGTTTTTGTTATTTGTTCGGATCCTTACAATTACCCTTTTTATTACCTACTGTAAAATGAGTTATTTCATTCCCATTACAGTAAATAAGGTACAGTAGTAAAGTTTAATGGTATACGTTAAAGGTTGAAATTCGTTTTAGATCAAATGACAACATCAAACGATAAATGTAATGAGAAATAAATGTTTTTAAGTTTGCACTTTTTATATGACTATTTTTCCAGTGTTTGCCCGTAAAACATTACTCAGATCATTAAACTGACAGATATTTAAATGATTCATGCCTTATGCAAGTTTACTGCGATGTTTGATTCTTTTTAGTTTTAATTTTTTCTCAACCAAAGAATTTTTTGAATGAAGGAAAAGCAATCCTGGTTTTAAGATAGATAAATATGTAAACATGTGAAAAACTATAAAATATAACAATAATTAAGAAAATGTATTGAAATATAGTGTGTTTGTGTCTTAAACTTTTTAGTGCTATGATGCAAAATTCAAAACTCTCAATTTGAGTAAAGATATTTGTGGTCAACGAAAATGTTCGGAGGGCAAGCTTGATTGAGGCCGTCCGCAAACATTGAACTTAGCTTCTAAACCTTCGCAGTGAAAACCTTTCGCCCTATAACTTTTAATTTATATCATATTGTCTTTACAATGCGGAAAACTATAATTGAATCTTCATTTGTTGATTTTTAAAGTTGTACTACACGTTCCATTTTCATATCTTTATTAATAATTTAATGTTTAACTTCTTTCACTTACTTGTGCATTGAGTTAAGTTGTTTGATAAAATTAGGTAATATTCCACGAAGTAGCCTTTTTTGGGGGTGTTCTTTTGAGTTAATTACCTTGTTTAATTCCTAGGTAAAGGATTTTTTTAAGTGTTCAGGAAATACGGAATAGTTACTAATAAAGAGTGATCAGTATTCAACTGCTGAGCGCTGCATCTGGTCTCAATCAGCGTCTATTGTGGTCCAATCGGCGCATCAGCGGTAATAACATTGACTCACCGATAATTGTACTAAAGATTCATTTCCATTAACTAGCATCCTTACGTCACATACAGCTTTATTTTAAAGCCTTCAATCGCACTTTTAATGACCATGTATTGTGGAATAAGCCCATAAGTCCTGGACAGCACTATATCATTCCAGTATTTACTTTTAGCTATAATATGAATTAATGTGGCACAGGGGAGGACCATCCCTTCAATTTCAAGGGGAGGGTACTCGCTTAGGTTCGCCCTGCCCCTGCAAGTCTACCCCTGTACTACCCCGGCAGCCATTGGGTGCGGCTTGCTTCTCGCAACACTGACTATTACAGGCTTTTACCTCTTATAGAAAAAATTACATAAATTTGATTATCACACTATATTGGAGAAGTAACATCGTTATCATCTTCACTTTTTAAAGTTTATTGTGATAAGTTTTTGTTTTAATTAAATATAATTACGTGGGATCAATATATATTTGATTGTCGTTTTATTGTTTATTCATAAAGAAAAGATATCGTGTAACCGTTTATAAGTACACTTTACTCTATAAGATACCCTATCATAAATATCTTGATCATCCCTTTTTGAGTCTAAGTGTAACCATTTTTATTTAGATTGTGTTGAAGTATTTATTTTAACGTTATTAAGTTTAAATTGACCGTATTATAAGACCTTTTACAAATAAATGTCCAATCAGCTTCGGTTTTTCGTTTATTTTTGTAGTTTTATTTTTGTGATTTTTATTTTCTTCCAATGCCAGAGTCGTTTTTTAACGTTTTGATCAAAAACGTCCAAATCCTAATTAGTATTAATAACTAACGACGACCTTTTGTTAGATAGTATCATTAATTCGTTGTAGGGGTGACAATTTATCAAAACCACAGAAGAAATGTATGTCATTAATATAACAACTCCTTAGATTGATTATACTTTTTATCTCTACTAAATTACTTTGTCTTACGTTTAAAATTTCATTACGTATTCCAGTATACCATCATAAGCTAGTTTTGGACTAAACAAGAATATTTGTAACAATTATTTTGTCTTATAGTTGTAATTAAAGGAATTCAAATGCTAATTGCTTGTTCGATAACTGAAACAATCACCGAAAATCCCTACTTCATTCTTTCTTCTATCTCATTAAAAGCCTTTATAAATACTGTACCTATGTTTCAAAGTCAAATTTTCCATTTTAGATAAAAATATTTTCGCTATTTAATTTAGTTAAACATCATTACATTGGCGAGCGATTTTACTCCGAGAAACGGAGAATGAGAGCAGCTGGAGGCAATATCGCTCGAATTTCACCTGGGCCCCTGCAGTTGCAACATGGTATCACACTTTACAATATCCATATACATACACATGCTTCTATCATCTTGTGAATAGAATTTTAATTATTGTAACTGACAGCAGCAATTCAGATTCTCAGTACCTGGTGAACCGAGCCTTTCTCGGTGTTATTTCATGTTTACCAGTTCATCCAATTACTATAAAATATTTCAATTTCATAAAATTGATAAATATAGATAATTTTCATTGCTCCATGAACTCTTCATTCCACTCGCTGTATTCCTCCTTGATGGCTGTAGATTCCAAACAGCCGTTATGATCACTTCATTTGTTTACACTTTCCTTGTTTATTTCCTTGCTATCATGGCAACTCATAAAGCCAATGTTAAAAATTTACAACTTTTAACATTCGTTTTATTGCGTTATTAGATTTTCTCTGGCCAAGTAACCTGCATAAAACACGTTTTTGAGTCATAAATTACATATTTCCAGACTTTGAAGGAAATCCTTGGAGCCGTTTTTTAGATAATTGTGTAAGCAAGCAAACAAACAAACAAATACGCAAGATAACATTGCTCATATATAAGAGTATAGGATAGTATATTGCTTTTAGTATCTGTATGATGTATTACCCTTCCCCCCCCTCCGTCTTGTGGTATGTACCTCGTTATTTTAAGATAGCACTTCGTGGGGATAGTACAAACGTGAATGTGTTATAAATAAAAATAAGTAACTTGATATTAAAAGTAGCGCCATTTAGGTTTTTGTTTTGTTTATAATTTTACATATATTTTTTACATTTTACAGTACCAGTGCAAGTAATAAAGTCATCCTTCGATCTAAACTGTGTAATGTATGGGTTATATTATCGATACTTCCAGTAAATCGATTGTCGATACAGCCACACATGTTACTGCGAAAGTTTACTGAAGTTATCTTATTACATAAATATTTCCCTTACGGTGGCGTTAAACAATCTCTGTTAAATATTTATGGCAACACATTTGTTCAAAGTGGATGGACAGTCACGTATGAACGAATTAATCACGGATGTCGATGAGGTTTTTAGGAAAATTATAAGATAGTGAATTGGGGTTAAGATTTCAAAGGAAATCCGACTTCAATTATTGGAGAAATTAATTGAAACAAAGTAATCAGTCATTGAGTTCGTTTGGAACTGAAAAAAATTTTGATATTTTATCACATCATGATATTTTGATGTGGTCTGTTGTAACGCATATCTGAAGCTCGGATTGGCTTTAAAATATCGCTATATTTTACAGTTACTCTGGACTGGGACTGTGGCGTGTCCTGTAATCCAGCTAGTTGGAGGTCACTAATTGTGGATATTTATGAGCGTATTTTCTGGACGCGGCACGGCGTTCCTTAGTGGGGATTAACGACCGTATTATTGGATTAATACTGTCCTCATAATTAGACCAGTTCGTAAATTGTAAACCAGGCAAAATAGTGGTTCGGATCCCACGTTAAAATGTAGGTCCCTTAGTTGCATTGGCGGTTGGGCTATTAATTAACAGTCCTGTCTAAGGAACATGCCGGCTTTAGTCAGTATCAAGACTACAAGGTCGCACCACAATCATCCTTCACTCATCTTTCATTCATACTTGGTTTAAAATACCCACCTTGGTAGGTCACCATTTCAAGAATGTATAATGTATAACGATATAAAATCATCGTTAATAATGGTTAAAACAGTGATCATGTCTTTCAACCCGCATTGCAAAACATAATTAAAAGTTTTGAAAGTTCAGTGAGTATTTCGCGTTTATTGGTCTGCTTAGGGTTGAAGAGAGGCTAATAAAAGATTTCTTAAAATATTACAAATTAACATCTAATAAAGGGGGAGAGGGTTGCAAACATTTAAGGTTAGAGTGCGATGAAAGGTTGAGCGTATATTCTGCCGACAAATTTATTTTCTCGACTGAAGATATTGCAGTGCCGTGCGGCGGGCTTGTAATGTGCGGCGATGTTTCTTCCACCAACCTGGCATTGCTTGTAAAGGTTATGAAGAAGGAGAAGAAGATAATATTATAATGATAATTTATTTACGGAACGCAAGGGAAATTGTAATTATTTAATTCATCAACTAAACATTGTTTACAATTATATAATATATTGTAAATTGTAAGTGTAACTTTAACAAAAGTTCTTCAAAATCCAAAAGAGTAGTAACGTAATGTCAAGAAAAGACAATATTTTACAGTTTTTCTCCTACTAATGTACCTCCAACTACAATACCTCTACCTTGAGAAGTAGGGCAAAAAGAATAAAAACAATTTTAGTCGGCGTTTTAATTTTTTTACGTTTACGGCTTATTCAGCTTTGAGATGATGGATTATGACAAATTTGATCAAAATCTCCTTAATTACTTTTAAACAAGGAGAAAAGAGGGTGCGTCTGGGGCTGGCTTGATATTCAGTTGCATTTAATTTCTGTACTTTATATAATGGCATGTACCAATTTAACTACAGCTACTATAAAATAAAAGTGCAACTAATGGGTTTTTAGTTTTACAAGTGAATTTCTATTTTAAAAGTATTTTCCTCACTAAAATCGATTGTTCCCGAAATCGTTTGCAATAATTTCGATTTAAACATGAACTTACCTAGGCAGGGTGGACTTCAGCCAAGAGGCAACCCGTTTAAACTAGAGATATTTTTACCTTATATGTTTATGAAGGAAAATGGATAAACAATTTTAATTATTTTACCAAAATTTTTTTTTTCATCTTTTAGTATTATTGTAGCTATCGATTTACTAGACCTGTCATCAAGCAATTCCAATACAAAAAAACTAAAATAAATTAATTAGTATTTTTTAGATGTTAGTTTATTTCAAACCTTTAAAATGCGGTGTGCACCTTAAAATGTTCGTAAATTTCCATCAGATGTTATACCAGCACAATTCTTTGGGGAAATATATTTTTTTACTCTCAGAGTGTGAAGTGAAACGGAAATTGGAACTGAAGAAGGGGCATTGTAAAATGTATGGAAGTTGACGGAAATACGCACCACTTCCGCTGTTGCAATGAAAGTATTGATTTATTGCCTCTAAACCTTAGTAAAATACATAATTAATTAAAAAATTAAAATTTGTTTTATGACATTATTTTTAGATCATTTGCAACGAAATAAAACAGACTTTGCAAGTTAATATTGAGAATAATGTCCTGTACCAATTACGTGTACTATTGGCACGGTATTATGTTTTCAACTCATATGTCAATGAACTAGGAATATCCAATTTGCTCTTCTCCTTTGTAAAAGTCATTTAAAAATAAAATTTCAATAGGATAATTAGTAACATCATAACATAATTAGTTTAAAGTTTATTAAAGTCTTAATTTATGACGTAAATTACCAATTAAATTATGTTTGAAGTTAGATCGTAAAAATGTAAAATAATTTATTATTACTAATAATACATAAAAATGTATAGAAGACGTATTTTTCTTCCTTACCTTTTTTTAAGGTACGAAGTACGAAGATAAGTGGTATACTTTCTTACAAGCCTAAGAAAGTATACCATTTATTGACGAGCCATAGATAGGGCCATTATTTAGCTGAGCATGGGGTTGGGGTGAGGTTCCCCTGATAGCACAGATGTTGTGGCGGGGTTCGTCGAATAATTAGGTCTGTCTAATGCACTTTACATTTATTTTTCCACTGTAATATTAACTGATTTTAAAATAGATTTGTTATGTGAGAATTACAGTAATCTTGGGGATCGCCATTTAATTGTGACTATCCTTGATTTATTTACTGAGAAAGTTTTAGTCTTTGTTATAAATAAAGAAATTCCACAGCTTGATTCTCTTAACATGTCAGTGGAAAGCTCTTGCTAAATGTGAACAATTCTAGTTAAACATAAATAAGCTGCTTTCATTGTTAACACTCTATATCCTCGTTTAAACCTCTATATCCTCGAAGGAATTTGAGTTGAAGGTAAAAATTACGATATAATGATTTGGTTGTCTTCCTAGTATTAATCAATTTGTCTTCAGAAAGATTTCTAAAATTTTATTTCTGGAGCAATTGAAATTAGTAAGAACCATTAGGTCCCCCTTGCTGACTATTATTTTTTCTCTTTAGCAATACCACAAGCATAAGTACGAAAAATTCAAGCGTTTCTTACAATTTATACATAATTTCATTTTCAAGGTCCTTCAATCAGGTTTACGCGTCGAAATTATTCAGAATGAACCAAGGACAATTCGGCGACAAAGTTCAGTCAATATTAATACAGAGAGCGTGCCCTGCACGCCGATGGAACACGACGGAACGACTTGGTATTCAGCAAGTGGCTCGCAGCTAGTTAGTGCTTCACAACCACGCAATAGACCTGCACACTGCAAGTTCATTTCTTTATTCACATTTTTATCAACGTAAATTGGTCCGTAATAATCAATTTACAGTGAATATGTTACTTATCGATATAAGTTGTCAAGAACTATATTGCGCAGGGGGCAATCCAGTAGGTTAGAAGTGTCAATTCTAAACAACCGCTAAGGATATTAAAAAAATTTTTTTGGATGATCATTTAGGGAAATGTTTACTTATGTGATATGCGGTAGTTTGTAAAATAACCATTTTTTGTGATTTGTTTTGATGGTTAGAGAGTAGAAGGGAATGAATGAGAGATGGGTCAATAAATCGATTGACGTTTTAAGCCAAACGTCAGTAAAGAACATGTAATAAATCAAGTTGGGGATTACATCATAATTAGTTGTTGCTACCCTAATTACTATATTATTATAGTTTGACTTTTAAAAATATTAGCCGCAACAACGACCTGCCATTTATTGGTATTGGCAAAACAGCTCAAAATAAGCCTGCACTGATACGTTTAAAAAGGCCCACAATGTTTATAGAACACAAATCTTTTGTTGTCTTTGCATTAATTCAGAAAATGTCACAAACATTTTTAGAAGAGTAGAAAAATGTTATGTTCATTGGAGAGAAATCACAATTTTGAAATGTATGCGTACACAGTAATCGATAGGGTAATCCATCAGTGTGATTCAACGAAGCAATTCAATTACAAAATGTAATACGCTTACGAAATTAATCGTCTGGATGATTTATTTGCCGTTAATATTTCGATTATATTAATATCCTTGTCAGTTACTTACTTCTCGATGAAAACAACACACGGATGCCTAGAGAAAGAGAAATTGCAGGCACGAATTTAAGAGTGTACCCAGAAAAAAATCTTAATTTTTTGTTTTACTGGTTCTTAAATTTTTTAACTTAACTTTGTAATTTGAATTATGGTTTGTCTTGTATATTTAAATTGAAGTTTTTAATTTAGAAATTAGATAACGATTAAATTTATCTTCTGATGTGTGGATTGAACTGCAAACACGTCCAAACAATTTACAAAAAATTAGATGACCAATAAAAGACAGCATGATTTAAAAACAAATAAATAGTGGTCATCATATTTTAAACTGTTGCAGCTTAAGTATTAGAAGAAGCTTAACTAAATTTAATATTTCAGATCAAAAGAAATATTATGAAGATAATAAACGTAATATGAATTTAAATGTATCAACTAATAACTAACCGCGTGTTTTCGAGTACGGTGTTATAAATTTAAAGGCAATATTCAACGTCCATATCAAAAAATTCCCAAGTAAAATAAAAATATAATTTTTTACTAAATGGTTATCGGGTCGGCAGTGGTGGCCACCCATTGCATGGCCACTAAGACCTACCTCTGTATCCTTTTTGAGAAAGAACATGGCAGTCACATAGAAGTTAAGATTTTTTTTTAATTCAAAAATCATTTTAGGGCTGTTCATGTAAATAAAACCTCTATAGATCTCACACGGTTTATTTAATCCTTGGTACTTTCTCAAGGAAAAGTTGACTTTTGTATTTACTCAAGATATCTCTGTGGTAACACCTCAGAATTTTTGTATTCTATTATTTGAGATATAAACCGCCGAACACCCTCTATACTTTAGCAGCAACAAATACGGTAACTCTGGCCTCGACACCCCGAATTTAGAGGTACATGACTCTTTTCATTACTTACTTGTTACTGTCAAAATATAATGTTAGTTTTTATTACTCTTTGCACTAATTACTGCTGCAGCTTATACAAAGGTGATTTTATGACGCTTCGTTGATTATTGGAGTCCAGTCGTAAAAGTCAGTTTATAGGCGCTTCGCCAATTCGCTAACAATGTTGATTGATTCTTGTTAAATGTGTAGCTTTAATGCACCTTTTGATTCCTTCGTGATGATAAAAATAACTTTGTCCTTGGAAGTAGTTAATTTTTTCGTATTTTTCAATAAAAGTATCAACCGCGTTTGGTATTTTTTATTTGTTTTTTTTATAAATTCCTTCTAAAGTAGAAGAATCGAACGCATTTTTCACTCTGACTTTAAACTTGTCAAACCTAATTATAATATTTTTTGTTTCAGGTGAGACACACTAGGTGATGTTTATATCACTCAAAATAAATACAAGATCTAAAACGGTATGTAGTATTATTTTCCACTTTATAACACTGCAATAAATTAGCTTAAGCAAAATACTAATAATGGTGTAAATACCTGCTTTACTGGTATCCAATGGTTAGTTGACGAGTTGTTGTTATAAATATTATTATATTATAAATAGTCATAAATATTTATTAATAAATAATAAATTAATAAAATATTGTAAATAGTTAGTTGGATATAAATATTATTATATATAATGTAATAATATTTACACCATTATTAGTATTTATTGGTATCCGGAGGCTATCAATTCGAAAATAAGCAAAATAAAAGCTGAAACTAAATTAAATGTGTTTGTTCTTTTGTATGTCTGTGTGAACATTTAATCTCTTTTTTGTACATCTGTGTGCACATTTAATCTCTTTTGTACATCTGTGTGCACATTTAAACTTTGTGATTTAAGTTTTACAATAATTAATTATGATTTTTTTGTTTATGTTATCTTTTAAGCTTTTTGACCAGTCTCCTGTTTTTATGCTGGAGAAAACTATATTGAAACTATTGGTGCCATCAGCCATTGGCACTAATGGTATTTTTAACTACATATCAAATATTGAAAAAGTTATGTTGGACATTTCACTGAATTTTAAGTAGCCCATAATTCAAGTATGCATTGAGTTACTTTTGAATCAACTTAATACTTTTGATTTACTGATAACGTTGCATATAATATCATGAAACGAAAAAAGTTTCATCAGAAGAAAAATAAGACACGAAAAGCCTTACGTAGTTAAAATGAATGAACATCACTAAAGTTGATATAAGATTACAGAATCGTAACGAAGTTTACAACCAGATTATCTCAAAGAGATGATATGTTGCGCTCGCGTCAAAAGTTTACAATTTCTCATCAAAACACAAATGAGTTGCCTTCGAGTGTTTCGAGTTTAAAACTGTTTAAACTTTACGACGACTCTAAAACCTGATAAGAATGAACATTACTCATCGGGTGAGTTTTCACGTCAAAATTTTACAAATTGTTTTAATTTATACATTATTACACAGATTTCATCAGGTGGCGTTCAAATTTTTTAATTATTATTTACTTCTGCATTTATTATTTTACAACACTTCTTTGCATATATTTTTATTAACTTTAACTTATGTCTGAAAATAAATGGTCTAAAACTTCTTGAGTATGGTATCTATGTTGTAATAATTTTTTATTCTCGTACGTAATTGTAGATTAAAATTTGTACAATAAAGATTATTTCACAGGAAGGGGGAAACTTTGAGGTATAGTTTTCTGGAAGCGACTTGCAAATTTTTTTCTATCGCATGAAACAGAGGTCTCTGAATGAAAGGGAGTATTCGTTGGACTTAAATGATTAAATGTTCAAGAATTTGAAACTAAAATAAAAATTACTTTAGGCCTACATTAATTGCATGTTATCGTTAATTTACACGTTTTTTTGTGTCTTAGTACAAAGAAAACACTTTCTTTATTTTTCACCTTCCGTTGCAAACACTGAGATTCGCCCACTGGCATCCGTCCAGCCTTAGCACATCCCTTCCCTCCCTTCATGTTCCCTTCTCGTTCCGCCCCGAAAGGGCATCTGCAAACCCAGGTTTTGTGTTATGTGGAGAGCTATATGTGCAATCACCGGTAAAAATTTACCACTATTGTTCTGAAATTTGGGACGAATCATGTACGTTGATATAGATTTTAGTGTTTTCAACCCTACATACAATCATGATCGGGGTTAATATTTTTTTAGAAATGTTTTTACAAATGGAAAAACAGCTATTTGTTAGCCATACTGAAATAACAATAAGAATTAAATTCTATATTAATACATTTTATTTGCATGTTAAATTGCATGCATTTCAAAACTTATGTTTATGTCAAGTTTTACCTGATACTTGTTAGGCACGTTTGCTTTATTATCCCTCAATAAAACATATGACGTTGTTTGAAAATCATTTAAAATTAGGTTCTACCTCATTAAAACAATAAAACCATTAAGTATGGTACGTTTAAAATTTTTAAATAAGGTAGGTAAACAATTTAGGCAACATGGAGTGACAACAATGTCGCGGAAATTGGTTTAGACGTTGTGAAAAGAATAAGAGATTTGAATAAAACATCGTCATCTCTTCTGCTGAAACATATTTCATGTGGTCTTTGTTTTTACATAAACTCAACCATAAATTGCTTTGGACGGTTAACAAAGGGTTTTATTAAATTGGCCTAAAGAAACCAAATTATATACTAGTTTAAACCCCATGTATATAAATCTGTAGGTTCACCTATTATTAAACTAACTTTAAGAATCTTACCAACAAAAAAATACCAGAATTATTTCCATCTGTGAATTGAATGAAAATAATAAAATGGTTCGTTTCCCGCTCAATAATGTATATTGTATTCAATCAATCTTAATTGTTTGATTTACAAAGTTTAAAAAAAATTGAAATGTTATTTACAAACTAAATGGTTGTTTACTCAAAGGAGCTGCAGTCAAGGATCTGCATTAATGTTATTGTACATGGACGTATGTTTATCGGCAACCTCCGTTTGTCTTCCATCCTGAATGAACCCTGCAGTCTATTATTATAGATTCTGTATTTTGTTCGTAACTCTTCTAATAGGCTAGATCGTTGAAGTTTTAGAATTTGGTTGTCTCTTTTGGTTTTCTCGTAATCAACAAATAATTTAAGATACAACTTTGAACTTTAAGTAATATTAGTGACGTCGTGGCTTCACTACCCAGTCCTCACGCCATCTGTGAACAGTATAAAGTTTACTGATTATACTGAATCGGTATTTTAAACCACCAGCCTCTTAAAAATAACAAATTAAATACTGCAAAAACGAAAATATATAGGTTAATACACGTGAAACATAGATTTTGTTATAATTTGTCCTGTAATGTAAATTACAAAACAATCAACGTTGAACAATTGAAAATTATGTACTTCAATAATTTATCCAGCGCCTTCACACTACATATTGGCAAAGCTAATGTAGACAGAGAGTTGCAATTATGTCACTGTGCACAAGGTCTGCTGCGGTGAATGTGACAACCCTTTACCCATATCTGCCGGCAGCGCCCCCCCCCCCCCCCCCGCCGTACATGCTACAGCGTCATCTGTCGAGGACATCCCCCCCAGAACTCAGGGCTGAACCTTCAGGCAATTGGTTTAAATGGAAAAGCTTTATGAGCAATTACCGGCGAAATGAAACCTTCATTGTCCCTCCCCCTCGACAGAAATACGACCTCGGCGTAATAATGCCTTTTATGTACTCCGAATGCATTTGCATACATATTGAGAAAACTTGGGCTCTCAAGTTTCCCTAAGCGTCGTGTTACCCGGAGTTATTATTTCTAATTGCGCAATATCCGAGGGTGACTCGCATTTCTCCGGGTTACTGACGAATTGCCATCCAGATTTGTGTAATTTTACGGAAGTTGTGACTAACACAAAACAAAGTATGTAAATTTTGTGATTATAAAACGTTGCATTTGTAGCTTGTAGTTTGGTTTGTTGGTTACAGTGCCCACTATTACATTTAATGGTTACTAGCTCGATGCTGAGTGAAGACTGTAGCTTATTATATATAAATAAATTGGCAGTGATCATCGGGCTTTAAATCAATGATTCAGGCAAATGAATCAGCTCATCTTTGCTAGTATCATTGCTTTCTTATATTATTTTCTACTACAGTCGTCTATCGTTCATATTCGTCTTTAACTACCTCATAGTTGTCGTTTCAACGTCATTACTTACAATAGGAATGGTTTTTCATAAGTAACGCGTTTATACACTTTCAACCTTAGGCAAAGTTATGACTATTTTATTTATCTGCCTCTTTTGCTAACATTTACCTACTTCTTTCATTACGTATAAAGGAGCAAAAAAGTAGGAATTAATAAAATGATGTTTAACGAATGGCAATTAAGTCAATGAATGATTATTAGGACAAGAGAGATTTGCTGTGTCGACTGTTATCGTTAAATACAGTTTATTACTCTATGTCACAAAAGCGAGTTATTTATCTGGTCACAGTAAAATCCAAGCTTTAATTTCCTCTAACCTCTGACGCGCCAGAGTCTTACGACGACGTTATCTTCCAAATTTGTTCCCTTTTTATTCCCCATTATTCATTATCCCTCGCTGTTATCTCGCTGTTTTATATCTTTTAATATCCTTTTCAGCATCCTGTCAATAACGTAATAAAAGGACGGCGATGATATTTTAAACGGAGAACTCAAATTTGTTTCGTTAATGTGTATTAATAATTTTTAGGAAACAATTCTTAAAACCTTTTGACACTCTGCTTTTTACCGTGCACTATGCTTTTTCAAAACTATTTTTGAATGCTTCCTATATAAAAAGGACTACTGAAGAATAAAGTTTGAGTTCATCTACCTATTAATTTATTCAAAGTTTATTTAAAACCTAAAACTACATATTTTGTTGATTGTGGACACTTTTGTATTTCATGTTTGCATTTTAGTGTATATTATATTCATTCAGTTGCACCAACAGTTTGGTAGGATAAAAAATAGAATAATGTAAGAATCTCAACATTTTATCGAGCTAAATATCAATCAAACAAAAAATAAATATCCATGTTTTACAATGAGGGTCAAGTTTTATTATTTACAAAAAAGATGTATAATTTTTAGCTATTCAAGTTTTCTTGGATTCACGATCGAAAAGTGTAAAATATATTATCAATAAATAAATGTTTTCTAGTCATTTTTATATTCATAAACATTTTATATTGTCATATCGTGCTTACTGCTCACAACAAAAATTAAACATGCCGTATAAGTATATCTTGTCTATATACTAATTGGAAGAAACAATTGAGTTCAAATCTCGGTGTTGTCTAATTAAATGGAGATAACCTTTTATTTATTTTAGAATACGCACTCGAGGTTCAAGAGAGCCAGTCGAGAAGGAACTTGAAGCAAGCAAAGAGGTCACGATGGTCTGGTTTACTTTTCTCTCGTTGATAATTGCCGTGTTTTTAAGCCTAATTAATCTTGAATCTTAAGTAATTGCCTGAAAGCAACTGGAACGAAAACTCCGTCATTTAGTTTCCTTTAAGTATAATAATTGAGAGTTATTTACCAAGGAGGGATGAAATATTTCAATTTTGTTTTGTTGCTACGTGTCATAACTGAAAAATTTTTGAGTTTTTCTACTCCAAACACTATTCTTATATAAAAAGAGTAAATAATTATATATTCAAAATATAGCCTTTTTCTTGTTAAGATTTAAATTTTTTGGTGTTGTCCTATTACCATTTAATTGTATATTTGTGTACATTACAGTTTTAGGAATAAACTTTTAGCTATAAATTTGACATAAATGATAGGTAAGTTGTAGGTACAGAAGGTTGTCAAGGATTTTTAAAAGTTACATTTAATTCTTGTTCATTTAAACTAATGCGCCCTTCTTATACATTTGTAGATCCCCATTTGATCAATAAAAGCTTTACCAACTACAAAGATTGATCAGAGTTTATGGACTCTTTGCATAGAAAACGGTTGCAAAACTCATTCGTACAAGAAATACTTAACACACACATTATTTGAACGAGTTAAAAAAGATTGTCAGAATATTATGTCAAGTTCCTAAGGTATAATGCTAAATATTTAATTCTATTTGATATTTTAACATCAATTATGAACCGCTGCCTAAGTAAGTTTTCTCGAGTATCTGAGTATTATTTTAGCAGAAGAGCAAATGTTTAAGCAGTAGAGATAATGTGTAAGGCAAACCGGAGTTTCGCACCTGCTCCCTGGTGTTTGCCGTGCGAAATCTTCTCAGGTTGTTACAGAAATTAGGGGAATCTGATTACACTGGTCGTGATTCTACAAAAACATATTCATCCTTCGTTTTCATTGGAATGTTTTTGTTGGAAAAATTCCTGATACACCATAAGTCTGGTAAACCTTCCTCCCTTAATACGTTTCTGATAATTTTTCCACCTGGCTGTCTGTGTTTCCATATTATATTTTTAATAATTCATGTATTTGAGGAAATAAATTCCAAAATACATTACCAGAAATGTTGACACCTTAAACTATTGCTTAAGTTAGGATCATCAAAGTTGCTCTCTCTCCCTCTTTCTGTATATTAGCTCAACCTTCGGAAACTTTGGAATTTAATAAAAATACTTAGAAAGTTTTAAAAACCTTTTAAGGATCATAATAAAATATTATGATCCCCTTTATCTATTATTATGATCGAGGCATTTAAAGTAATTATTTCTGGTTATTTTATTACACGAAGTGTTATTTAGTCTAATTTTTGTTTTGGTATTTTTTATCATTGCATTACTTATTTTTACTTTATAAAAGTTTTTCTTGCCGCGCAACTTAATTTAACAGTTTTACAAATATGAGTAAAAAACTGCAATTTACTTTAAATATATTACTTAAATGAAACGCATTACTTTTTTCAAAAATTGGTGTGAAAACGAGCGCTTAGAGATCCAGAGAAATATTTACCGTAGACTTAAGCGGAAGACAACTCGCCTTCTCGTTATTTTTATTCCCTCGGCTTTTGCTTCTTATTTGCATATCAATTTAAAAATTAAACCAAAATATTCATTTAATGAAAAGACGGGCGCTCTAATTGAGTTATAACAGTGTTATGTAACATTTAAATTAACGTTGGTGAATGAATGAGTTTTAATTATGCAGCAATACATATCTTATGCAATAAAAAAAATTCTGTAATTTTTTGGTCATATTTCTTTAAGTTATCTCTTTTTTATAGCGTCTTTTATTTCCAATTAATTATCAGACAAGGTTAGTGGTAAACTTAAATAGTGTAATTAATGCTTTCACTTATGTATTGTTATTTGTACCCATAAAGCTTAAGTTAAGATGCTCTGTTTACGTGTACCATTCAAGATATAATTAAATATTATTTTACTAAAATTATTAAAAATGTTAAAATACTTCTTTTCATTAGCCTTTGAATTTTATTTCCTAATGTTTAATCTGTATACTTTTCCCAAAAATACACTGAAGATCTAGAAACTGTGAACTACTGTAGAATATTTTTAAGAAAGTGACTAAAGTTGAATAATAAATAAATTTAAAATTAAACATATACTTATAATATATACTTATAGAGTTTTCGGGAAAAACTAATAATCCCAAATAGTTAACTTGTACTCAGTGGTTTACTCGTGGTCCTAATTATGATACACTGTTACCGCCCGTTATGTATTTCGGGACTTTCAATCTAAATCTGCATGCGGCAACCTTTAAATTTATTATTTTTACTTTAAATGTTATTACGATTCTTGAATAAGGCAAACAGTCAAAACGAACTATCGCTTATTGGTAATACGTTAGCTAGTTTACCCTTATATTTATTTGACATTATTTTCAAATCAATTTCTAACAGCATCAACTACTAATCAACGCTGGTAATGTTGTTAAAAAGTAATCTTGGACCAGTTTTTATATTGCATACTAATAAGCTCTGTGACTTGGGGAAGTTGCATTTTCCACAACCAACCTAAAACAATATATTTTATGCGGCAGTCGATAAAGGACTATCTGCAGCCATAATGTTTTATTTAAACGTCTCAATAAACTCCGGTTTAGAGGCCTTAAACGTCTGACGCGTCCGTTTCTTGGGGTCGTTAACCGTCAAAGCTTACAGTCTACTTTATTTCCCTTCCGTTCATCATCAAAACTGACTAACTGGAGAGTCTAGCTATTTTCTTTTAATGGAAGTTCCAATTGATTGTACTTCTGTAAAATTATACGTAACAAACATAATATGATATCAGTAAAGGTTTACCAAAAGTGTCCTAAAGAGAGGTAATTTTATTTTAATCTACTAAAAAAGAGGAACATTTTAAAGCAGTATAAAGAGCAATAAGAAAAATATAGCACAATTAATTAAATATATTTTTGTTTTAAATATTTTTTTACATTACACAATGGAAATAATTCGCCAGCCGTAACGTTTCGAACCCTATAAATTCTCCCTTTATAGAATCAAGTAGGCTCTTTCTTACTACAGCACACTACCACTCCATGCGACCTTGTAAAGCGTATTACGTAGGTCTTGCAGCCACCACAGTATACCATGTCAGTAGTATATCGTTGTATGTAGATGGGCACGGGTGTTTATGGTTAACCATCAAGCCATCACACAGCTGTAAAGCTGTCAGTCTCTCCGGCCTGCTCGATGTATCAAAGCGGCGACCTCCGGCACCTTACTGACATTATCGTATATTTTGGAGTGCTTTAAATTGCCTTGAGCTTATGCTGGTTAACAACATCTTAACTGTGTTTTGCTTAGTTTTTTATCATGCATGTAATGTGTTTACAAAGTTAACATAAGCTTCAGTTTACATTATAAATGAAATATAATAAACCATTCCCTTTATTTCATATATTTTTCTTAAAAATGTATGTTAAACTTTTCAATCTATCAAATATATCTGTCTCAGAAACTCTATTTATAATTTAAAATTAAATGGAAACTTGAAGAAATATATAAATAATAATATAAACACTCTCTCCTTTTCATTTAAAGTTTTTATCATTAGATCATGATTTAAAACATGGACGTTCTAAAATTAGACATTTCTCTTCATGCCTTTTATTCAAAAGGCATGAACAAAAATGTTATGTCTGATAGGGTTCATATAAAAGTAAGTGGTAATATTAACAAATGTTGAATGAATTGTAACCCCTTAAATGCTGTTAATATTTAACAATTAATAATAACACTGATTGTGGGTTACGATTTATTATTGCGCATAGTTCTAAAGAAAATATTCAAAATTTAAGGAACGACTGTTAATACCGAACACCTTTAATCTTGTATAATTACCTCTTCGTTTATTTTCCCCCAAAAGTATGCTCTGAAACCGTAATACCGGCAGTTGAAAAATATTTTTCAGTTCTCAGATCCCTTTGTTAGTGTTCAAAATATTAATATACATTTCAATTAAATTGTGGGTTGTAACGTTCATGACCAATTCGAATGTTTATTTAATATTTATTAAAATAGTTAAAAGTAAAAAATTAAGTTGGATCATGTGTTTTAAAATCTTGAGTGTTGAGGGGTTAGTTGTGCCAACATAAACGGGAAATATTTAATTAGCAAATAAAATGTTGAAAGCAAACTGGAGATTCGCACCTGGGTCTCAGGGGCTTAAAGTGGGAAATCTTCTCAGATTTTCAGAAATGAGAGGAAATTTATTATTGAAAAATCAACAAAGTTTTAAATTAATCTCTTGATTTCGTGTTTACAATTTTAATTTTTTTTTACAAAATCAAGTAACTTTTATTTAAATAACTTTGCATAGTGTAGTAATCAATTTAACCTTTAGAATATATTTTACTTGGAAATCCTCCAATTTACCTTTGTTTTCAAAGGCAAACCAAATATGTTAAACAAGTTTAAGAGACATATTAAATTTAATTTGTTTAAAATGCCGCAAAGTTCATGTAACTTTTTAAATATTAGTAAATTTATTATGTTATTTGTATTTCATTCTTTGATAAAATGCCGCAATGTTCTTGTAACTTTACAAGGGTGGTCTTTACTTGTCATTTGTTTTTAAAGTAAATATTTGCCGAATTTTACAAGGGCTTACATAAAAAAATATTACTTATAAAAAACTGGAAACGTAATCACTAAATATCTTAGATGGAAATTGACCGGCTACTGTATTGTATAAAAGACAAATTAAGGTCCGTTAAAAAGTCATTTTAGATTACAATAAATTTGCTATCTGCGATTTGTATTACTTTCATATTCGAGTCAATTTCATAAGTTTAGTGATTAAAAGTTATTAATTATCTTTAAATTATCTACAGAGAGAGTGCGCTGTTGGCCCCGGCCCGGGGCGCTCGGTGTCAGCGGCTAACAAGTCCAATCCACGAGTATTAGCGCCAACTCCGTGCCTCAGCCCAAATTGAGTTTACTCCAACTTCAACTGAGCAAATTACAACGGAAATCCTAGAACCTTAGTTTAGCTACACAGTTTGTCACTGCCAACTTGATTAACTGTTAATTAATATTAGTTGTTTGCTATATTTCATGTTACGTTTTTCCTGAAGTTATGTTTTACTTCCCCTAACCCAGTATTGAAAAGTTTTGTAAGTTTGGAATAAATTCTGTACTTAATATAACAGCTTAAAAAACTATACAGGGTGTCCCATAAGTAAAGTGCCAAACTTCGAGAATAGGTTATGTGGGTCAAAATAAAGATAAAATGAAGAATACATTTTTTTCCAAAACCGCTTTGTTTACCAGATATCCGCCATTTTGTATTTTTTACAAAATATTTTTTATCTCACAAGTTTTTGAATAGATTTTTTTGAAACTCGGTATGCACCTGTATCTAGTCAAGGTTAGTTTATGAAAAAATAATCAGCATGTTCGAATTGTAAATTTCAAAATGGCGGCCGTTTAAAATCTTTAAGTTGATATAACGAAAAAACGGTACATTTTACAAAAAATATAAAGGGTAACAATCTTTATTTCTCATCTAATGACACCAAATTTATGAAAATCGGTTAATAAACAACTGAGTTATGATCGTATTTAGCTAGTGAGGCAGCATTTTTTGAAGCAAAATAGACCATTGTTGCGCTGAACCATGCGCTAATTCGACCATAACTCAGTTGTTTGTAAATCTATTTTTATAATTTTGGTATCGTTGGAATGGAAATAAAATTTTCTAAATATTATTGTTCTTTATATTTTTTTGTAAAATGTACTATTTTTTCGGTATTTCAATTTACAGATTTTAAACGGTCGCCATTTTGAAATTTACGATTCGATCATGCTGATTATTTTTTCATAAACTAACCTTGACTAGATACAGGTGCACTCCGAGTTTCAAAAAAATCGATTCAAAAACTTGGGAGATAAAAAATATTTTGTTAAAAATACAAAATGGCGGATATCTGGTAAACAAAGCGTTTTTGGAATAGTAGTTTTCATTACTAGGAGCGAAAGTGGCTCTTTTTGGTACGAGATCGTAATTTACAGGCGAGGCGCAGCCGAGCTTGGAAATGCGATCGAGTACCAAGGAGACACTTTTGCTCCGTGTGATGAACAACTATTTTCATCATTACGTATAAATAACCATTTAATCGTTAAAAATTAGACTACATAATTTTGAGGTTATCCAAAATAGTCATCGTCATTTACACATCTGCTAGTTGTTTACAAACACAAGTTAAGAAATCGTTCAACCTTTCAAACGTAACATAAACAAATTTTGACATTTGAGTACGGCAAAATTTACCATATGTTTTTTCAGTACTCCTATTCGAAGTGATCCAAAAACGATCATTTTGCGTACGATTTAGAGAACTAAAAACGGCTGTTTTCGAGACAGTATGATGAAAAAACATTTATACTTCATTTTATCTTTATTTTGACCCATATAACATATTCCCGAAGTGTGGCACTTTATTCATGGGACACCCTGTATGTTTGTTTTAAAACTTCGATGTGTTTGGATTTATACTAATCCTCGATATGTAAAAAATGTCGATTAATACAAAACTCTTAAACTGGCTGTCTTAATACTCATAAATACTTGGACTAATTACAATAATTAACAATAATAACATAATTTGAAATATCTGCCAAACGGTTGAGAATCGGAGATAGGTTGAAATGCATATTTTAGTTAGTTTTAGTCAGTAGGAGCCCCTGGTGAAGGTAATGTTGGCAAAACTCACCGTGAATAATTAAGCAACAAATTAATTTTCGATCTAGGCTACAATCACAGATAGGATAAGATTCAGGATAATCACTATCCGTATTTTAAAGGTGACTTAAGACCTTCAAAAGATTGCAGGAATGAGGTCGGAAGGCGATGTAAACACATATTTAAAGCAACATTTATTCTTATTGACACTTCTGCAGCAGCACAATCAACGGTTTACAGGCCCCAGTTGCAGCTTGACTATCGTGAGTTGATTGCTTTTCCTGCAGCTCATAAACCCTCGCTGTTTACGGTGTATTGTTTCTTGGTACCTCGACCGCCGGCGCCGCGGGTCGATCCTGCACTTCGTGTGTACTCTACATACAAGAATTGGTAATTAATTCTTCCATGAGACAGCGCAGCGGCTAGAATTAACTGTTTTATCATTTCACAAAACTGTATCATACATGTATTCCAATGTGTCTAACTACATAATAGTTATAAAATTCAGCACGGGTTTTTTGTAAATTAATAGTAAGTAGATTTTGTTCAGACCCGCGCAATTCTATGCAGTCACGACGATCTGTTACTAAACTACCTGTTTTTTTTAGTAAATTTACATGTTCATTCTTAAACTCGCTTCTAGATTTTACTGAGGGAAGTTTACACACAGTAGAATGTGAGTCGTGCGGTTTTGTGTGCACTATTTTATCCAATATCGCTTAAAAATATGGGTTGCATAACAGCACATGGTTAAAATCAATCAAACTATAGCAAGCAGAAAAGTAATGAATAAAACAAATACAATATGGAAATTGTTTTACAGATCTTTATAAGAAGTAGTTTAAAGTTATAATTGACTGGTTCAGTAGTTACAATGCTTAGCTGACAACTGTCAGCGTGAAATAGTTGGATTTTCCATTATCTGAATTTATTGGACATATACTACGTCGTCAAAATCTTTGAAATTCCACAAGTTGCTAAAATAAATCAACCTAAATAAAAAAATATTGTAAAAATCCGTTGCGCAAACATCAAGGGCTGACCTTTAAGGCCAAATAAATCATATGCTGAGGTTATATTTTCCAATTAAAGGAAATTACAAATCTGTTTATCACTCCTCTTGAATTTAATGGAATTGACAAGTAAATGCATAAGTTCAGTTTGCTTCTAAGTGCCTTATAAGAATCGTATGTCTCTCCATTTTTATTTATTGACGTTTGTTCTAAACTAACGGGAAAGGCTTTTGGTCAGAGTGATCAACGGTATTGATCGTTTTCTCAATAAACTGAAGAAATTTAATTTATAATTTGTAAGTCATTCACTTTTGGCTACCGCGATCTCACCGTGTGTAGCAAAATTATTATGTCTTAATTTCATTGAAGGAGGCTCGTAACATGATTTATTATTCATTTTAAAATGTTAAACTTATTTATGTTGCAACACGACGATAAAAATCGAAACAAGCTATTTTTATTTGAAAATTTTTACCAGATCGTCTTTTGACTTAAAATTTTATAGAAATGACATGTATTTGTTGTAAACAATTTCAAAATTCCTTGACTAAAACTCTTCAAAAATTTTTCAAAGCAAGACGTCCCACTATAAAGTGTAGTCAGTTACACCAAAAATGTATTATCAACCTTATTACACTACACTATTAGTAGATACAAAATCATTATGGCAGCGACCGAGATAACGTATCTTTATTTGCCATTAAATCTTCATTTAAGGATCTAAAATGCCTGATGTGTTTGTTTCTTAAAGACCATTTGCTTTATCGCTTTATTTCCCATAGCTAATAATGAAACAGCAATAATGTTTTTTATAGCTAATAATACAATACCAGCAAAAAATACGTAATTTCAGAATCTCTTTCACAAATTACATACTTGTAAGGCTCTCAGTGCTTTACCTTATAGTATATACCATAATTTGTAAGCAAATTAAAATCATTCTTTTGAAGGTTTGCTTTCATGGATGGATTAAGGTAAATTATAGTTACAAATTAAACATTACCAGCCAGAATTCTTATTATAATTTGTTGAATTTCAAGCACCTGCTAAACATTTTTGGAAATCAGTTAGAAAAGGAAGTTACAAAAGAAAAGGTAACACGAATCGTAAAGACGTATCTTACACAACATAAATTAAAAAAAATTTTTAATTGGTTCGGTTGTTAGTTGTATTGTTAGTGAAGGCATAGTTACAAAACGAAATTAGAAGTAGATAGTGCAAACGTGATTACCCTATGTAGATAGTTAGCGGTGTGTTTATGTTTTAACCACCCACCTATCATGGTGGCGTAAATCCGTCAGCCTTATCTGCTTGGGTACGTTTAATTGCCTTACACAATTGTCGCCCTGTAACGCCTTCAGAAGTACCTATTGAAATACATTTAGAAGTACAAAATACTGTTTAAGGATTTTTCAACCAGGTGAGTGCGCAAAGCTGGTGCAAAGCGGAATACGTTTTAATTTTCATCATTTATCTGGGAAGTTATAAAAATGTGGTATTTGACAATAGCTTTTTTTACTCATGAATGAAGCCACCATAACTGGTTTTGATCTGTTCAATGCGTAGTACAGATTTGGATATATCAGTATGTAGTGTGTCATAATCTCATCTTACCTTTGCTGAACGAGTCGGCTTTTGGCTTTTCATGAAGCCATAATTTTATTCTGATTCTTCAGAGGCCCCTTTTAATCAGAGAAATCCCTAAAACAATCCATCTTCTTGTTGTCAACTTAACGTTAGACTAATTATTATTCATGTGCACTACAAAAACACTAGTAATTTCATCCTTGTTTCATAATCTAACGAAACCTGGGTTATTTAGTAAGGATAACATTATACAGTAACGGATAGACTGGCACGTATCCTACGTATCATACTTAATGTCGTGTTTATTGTTTAATTAAGTTTTGATAAAATTTATATATTAAAATTTTGTAATGAAAATAACCTTTAAAACATTAATTTAAAGATACCGAATACGATAAATGTGGTGAATTTGAGTTGTTGACGTTTAGATTTGAAGAAAACCCATTAGTTACGTTCTTCGTAAAACTAAAGCAAAGGGTTTAAGGCGTATCCTCACTCCCAATCAATTACCGAAACACTGTAACAAAACTAACTCACGGAGATTTGCTGTCTTTAATGCTGAATGTTCAAAACGTCTTAGCACTTAGTCAGAGATCAAGATTCAATCGAAAGTGTTTAGTTACTTAAAAAATAATATTTGTCTCACATTTATTTCTTGAAAACATTCATCCTTCGAAACACTAAATAGGATAATGGTCCGTATTGGTCCCACCGTTTAGAGGTAGTTCGATTTCGGTGAGTACTCAGTGTTCGAACTTAAACCTTGATATAAAAATTGTACATTTAGCGGGTCTTCCGCCTTAAGCTTAAAAGAGGACAGGGATGATGATTCAGTTCAATATTCACCTTTTTATCTAAATGTTTATTATCGGATAATGTTTTTCGCCCTAATTTCTATACTTTAGCGTTTGTCATGTAAGTACTTCAGCCTAATGAATTACTTCAGGATCAATGAAATATTCCTTTTGAAAATGGTAGATTTTAGTAGCTTTAGAGCGTACAGGTTGGTTATACCCACAACATTCTTTGACGTTTATTCGGTTTTTATTCAACAATAATTCTGATGATTCATTTTGTTTTTGCTGTGTTTAGCACATTAATGCCGTGGAAAATTTGTTGAAGGGGTGAAAGCTCCGAGTCACATACCTTTGGGCCGTAAATTCAGTGAAATGGTCGCTCTAAAACAATTTATGCACTCTTGGTGGTGGCATGAGGGGAATTCCATGTTATTTATATAAGCCTAAATAATTAATTGTCAGTTTCTGGCTTGTTCCTTTGCAGTTTTGCCTTATTTACGATCGCAATACTCAACTTTACCCCCACTCAGATGTACTTTACCAAGTATTTGTGTACTTAAGGTTCTATTAGTTTTAATCATGTCTTGCAATAACAAATTTTGTAACCATTAAATACGTAATTTCCCATCAACAATTTAATACGTAAGTATCAGGTTACAACATAAGAAGCTAGTGTTAATGAAAACAATTCTTTTCTGGCGATTTCGCTGTATTTAAACTTAAGTAACCCATGATGGTTTGATATATTCGTCATTAGATTATTTCTTAAGCTCGCTTGTATTTGCTTTGTTAGTATATAGTAAAAAAAATAAATATTCTGTATTTTAGCACGCAGCTTTTTTTATGAATGTACTTCTTAGGTTGCTATTGTGGTTTTTTACCAATGTACTTGTGTTGCTATTGTGTCTGTTTTGCAGATCTTTTAACGGTAATTTTAGTTTTCAGTCTAATCTTATTTGATCTGCCATTGTTCTACGTGGTGTCAAAATGATGTAGACATAGCTATTTTTCCAAATTAGAATTTCAATCAATTGAGATGTAAAAAGGGAGATTCCATTGGTACAAACCAGTCATTTTGTTTTTGATTATTAATTTAATACCCATGTTACCCCCAATAACGATAGTTATGTGTAGACAATACTCTTAAGACCAAAATTAAATAAAGAGTTCCATGTTAGCTTTTAATCTACTTTTTTATACTCAACATTCAATGAATACATATTAAGAGTTTACAAATACCGAATATGTACATCATGGCATTGTCCAATATTTTCTTTAACATCCCACCTGCTTACTCTCGGTACAATTAAAAAAAATTATTGTTTCTGTGTTGGTTCAAACTCAGATTAATACAATTTCTCAAAGAATTTTTGTGATGGGTTCCAAACCAAGGTCTGCGCCATGAATAATATAATAATAAACTGAAGAAGTTTGAGGTTTTATCATGAATAAACCAATACAAGCCCCTCATTAATATCCAAAACACCGCACGAACTTTACAACTTTGTCGATTATTTGTTGAGAACTTGGCTGGCAGGGATTTCATTGCTCCTTTAAAAGAATATTTCATTCCCTTTCGATGCTTTACACTGCTTAATTTGCAGAAGAATGATGTCTTGCTTTTGTATGATAGAAAATTAAATATGCTGCAATTCCCTTTCACATTTATAATACAAAGTTCTGGGAGCAATTATTTCCCTATAACATTTCTCTGTTTTTTACATTTTGTAAAGTAAATTTGATTTGCTAAAGTGTTCGAAAGAATGTAATATATCCCTTTAGGCGATACAAACTACAACGAACGTATTCAGCCGCGACTGCTGCTGTCTTCCAGTCTGCATTGCGTAGTATATCTTACTAATTCACATCAAGTATTTAGTTTATCTAACTGCCATTTTTGTTTTGTCTTTCCAGATAAACAAAACATTTAAAATGAACGAAAAGTATAAAGGAATAATAAAATATATTCTGCCACGATGATTTGGCTTTGGAAACCGTTTAAAGTAACCTTGTGGAAGATCGCCATAATTGTACGACAATTGGATAAAGACAAAATATCTTTTGGTGGTTTCGATAATATTTGGAGTGGTTTCTTTTGGAATAAAAAAGTAAATAACATACCACAAACAAATAAATTATGTGTAATATGTTTTTAGGTTTGTACCAAACGACATTCACGTACTTTACGTGTAAGCTTTGTTGATGTAGAAATTTCCTGTTTTGCTTGTGCTGACACGCCAAGCAGTTTCAATTCCCAGTATATTTTATGTAGTAATTTCCTGTCGATAAAGTAACAGTGTGTGTGAGCAATAAAAAACTGTATTTGTTAACTTTTTTATGGGTAGTATTATATCAATTACTAATCGAAAGGCGCTTAAACCACAAGTTTCACTTAAAATAAATAAAACAATCAAAATGAATAAAGAGAACAAGCAAGCTTGTTTGTTACATTTCATACTATGTAGTCAGTATGTGTCAGGGACTGTTGTTGTCTTTCAGGTGATCATTATATTGCGTTTCAGAGTCACCTAATAAACCTCGTGTCAGTGTTTTTAATTTAGTTTATTTTATTAAGAGTGTTTCTTTTTAAGTTCATTATCAGTTCATTCAGAACTTTATATTGTTAGGCTATTTTTTCTGCAAACTTTAATTACCGGAGTTTAAAACAATAGCTAATTAAGCCATAGGCTTTACACATTGCTCATTCACAATACCTAGTCATGTGCTAAAATGTTAACGATAAACCAGCCCGACATATGGGACGAGCCGGAAGTTGATTTTATAACGTCCGGTTCTCGGCGGGGCGGCAAATTGTTTACACATCGATTGTTGAAGTGAGCTCCGTCGGCAATCGCACTCACATGTAGGAAATCTGTAAAACATATCAAATGCCCTTGTTAATCAGAATATTAAACTTATTTACAATATAGTAAAACAATGTTGCTTGTCGTTTTTATTCATCTATAGGTTACGATTGATAGAAACAGATTTATCACAGCATCTGTTTAAGATATATATCGATGTTTCAAGAGTTGAAAATACTCAAGAGACTTGAAAACATTTAGGCGTAGTATTTTTCAAGCTGATTAAGTCTTTCTGACTCTATGCACATGCTAATTGCTTAAATTTGTAGGTAAAAGGGTTTTTCAAGGTACAACATGGAACTCTTTGGAGAGTGATTGGCCGTACTGCAAAATGAGGGGTCACACTCTTGATATAATAACCGCATGTGACGAGGGTGGAATTTTTCGGAACTGCTTGTTTTACCTTATTTAATTTCTCAAGCAGCATTTAAGAAAAAAACGCTTTAATTTCTGTAAAGGTTTTTATGTAAAGTTTGGGTCAAACAAGTATGGTAGAACTCTAACTGCAAGTGTTCGGTGGCTTAAAGCTATAATAAACAATTTCCGTTTTAACTAAAATAAAAACTCAAGTTTTATAGCCAGTACTTTCCAGATGATGGCCGCTTTTATCTTGGCGGGGTTTACTTATGGAATTGGTCTGCAGGAATAAAAGTCTAGTTTATTTATGGCGTATAAAGGCCCGATGGGTATCAGGTCGTAACGTGCGTGTATAAAGTCACCGCAGCAGTAATGTTCTTATAGCTTTCGAACACTTGATTTAGTTATGACGTCATAAAAGCATTCCAGCAAGACGAATGTGGTCACGCGGCACATATGTCCAGCTCAGGTGCATGTGCACAGCTGTTTTCGTGGAAACCTTGAAAAAATGTCTATAGACGCTAATGTTTGATAATTGTTTTGTGTACAGTAAAGTGAGTATTTCAATGCAGTACTATGAATTTCAATGCAGATCCGTAGGATAATGATGAATGATATGATGACATAGCATTGTAAGATAATACATCACGTTGCAAAAATATTATATAATAAACTTAAATACCCCCGTTGCAGCATGCCTGCATACTCAGCGAATTTCAAATGCAAAACAACATATTTCAATCCAACATAGCGAGATTTGACATGTTTTGGTAAGCTCCATAAGAATAACATGGGAAAAGAGTACGCAGGTTTGCTGCTAGAGGTGTATTAAAACTGGGTGGTTTTAATTCAATATTTAGTAGATCTGAACTAGAAGAACCTATTTACCAAGTTTTATCAAGATATGTTGAGAAATAACCGAGATAAAGAATTTTATTTATTTCCCATAAGGTTATAACATTGGGGCAACGTACTGTGTTTACCACTTTCAATATCTCGGTAACCAATGGACATAAACCAGTGATTCAAAATGCTAAATTGTTTGTTTTTTTAATTGAATTCAATGGTGCCATTAAAAATGCGATAAATTTTATTTTCCTATATGAAAAACTCAAAAAACCAATTTTTGGGGGGTTTATCCCCCTTTACCCCCCCTTCCAGTAGTCCTATCGGGCTGGTTTACGAACTCGTCCGAGGGATTACGAATTTTATTAAGATCGGACCATTTTTACGGCCGCTATCGTGCTCACAGACACACACACATATATATATAGATAGATATATATATATAGATAGATATATATATATAAATTTTCGAACGAACGGTGTTTTTTGCTTCTGGTGGCCCCAAAACGAAAAGTTATCATGGTCTCGGGCTTAGGTTTTACCATGAGACCTACGGTAATAGCTTCTTTCTTATAGGGGAAATTCGCTAAAAAGATGAATTAATATAAAAATGTAAATGATATAAAATATGACGCGATTAAGAAACATTTCATCCGGAAATTGTATTAATTATTAATAAAGAGAGGCACCCAGTAGGCCTACTTCAAAACTAGATGAGGCGTGTTACATTTATAATGGGTCTTAAATATTACGGTGACATTTTAATAATATTGAACAAATATTAGCTTTTTATTGATTTGAAATACAAAATTAAATATGGGCTGTTTAACATGTCTCATAAGATAAGATGTCAAGGCATAATATTAAATAAAATAGTAAAATATCCAAATGTATTATAAAAAAAATATAGATTCAATCCTATTCTAGCAAAGATATGTGAAAATCCATTGTAATCCTCCATAAAATTGCTGAATTTGAAAATCACAAAAGTATAACCTTCAACCTATAACATATTCTTTGTTACCTTAACATGTTATTTGTACCTATTTGTTATTTATACCTAACTTTATATCAATTGGTGTTGAAAAAATTGACCGACAATTTATTTTGAACAACTCAATGTAAATATTTAAACACAAAATCTTTTCTTGTCTAGGTCCTACTTAGCTCAGATTCGATAAACAAAAATTAAAATGTGGTTTAAATTCTTATTAATATTCAATTTTTAAAGCTTATAGTAGGGAATAGAGCACCTAACCTAGTTTTTGCATTTCGTGCATTAATTTCATTAATAATTTAAAATCATAACGAACCCTGATTTAACCCCACATACATTAATCAAACAACTGAACTTAGTAATTTTTTAAGTTCGTGATCGAGACAGTATTCGATTCTGGCTTTGACAATTTTATAAAAGTGGTCGCGTACTTGACTACCCCCACTTTAATACCTAGCTGGTCTACAAAGTCGCATAGGTTTTTTTTTGCACGTAACTGCAGGTGACAAAATTATTTCTACTGAGAGGCAACACCAAGGATGCCCCCCACTTATCTTTGAAACTCATTTTCAATAGGAAAACTAAACTCGGTTCAGCTTTACAAAATTAAAAACAGCAATATTTTATAAAAATCATGAATTTCCCTCTCACGATGAGTTAGCTACGATTTTGACGATTGTCGCATTGCGTTTTTAATATTGCGTAGTATCCATTTTATCAAATAAACACTTTAAAAGAAACTTTTTTGTAAATAAATTATTTTGTTGTACAGAATCGATTATTTTTATCACAGAGAATATAAAACAAAACACAACAATACATCAATAAATTCACATGATCTTAACCGTGATTAATATACAACGCGGAAACCCACAAATATAAAACCAAATACTACAATGCATCAATAAAGTTACATGATTTTAATCGTGATTAATATACAACGCGGAAACACACAAACTCATAAAACGTCTAGCCATAAAACGGAACGATTCAAACTGCCTTTGTTGCAAGGCGACGTCATAAAGTGATCGGTCGGCGGGTAACGATAGTTCTAAACTGCGGCAAATAACATATTGACCAGGTGAATGCACATGGTCTGCAAGATATGCATACTCTAACGAACGATATTGTAAAATATATTTCGAAAGGACGTTCTTTCTCGTTTCTCAATTGAAACCTTTATTGTAAGATATGTAGTCGTTGAATGTTCTTATGTGTAGAAAAAGTGAGCTAATTTAATATTTATTTCCCATTCCAAACTCCCTTGGCTAGGGCATACTGTTTGTCTTGATCACACTAAAGGGCAAGTGAAATATTTATTAATAGTCTAATTTTTTAAGTTTTAAAACATCTGAATTTACCCTTTTTACAATATTGTATTAAGTAGATTAATATTGCAGTTTCAACTTCCAAAGTTATTTTTTGTCAACCTTTCAACCCTATTATAAATTTATCGTTGTCTAATTTTAAATTTTCAAATAAAATTACAAAGCCTCTCTTAACTGGCTTTCTTCCTACGTGTATACGTTTCTTTGATGTCTCGTTTTACCTGAAGTTCCAATGTTGTTTACTATCGGAGTCTAAGGTGTTATATGTATCTCATATAAAAGGAACGTTTTAAGATATTACTATATAAACTATGTCAAGACGGAATTGATCAATGTTTTTTCTCATTAAAGAAATTCAAAATCTAGTTAATATTTTCTAGTTAAAGGAATTTAAAATCTAGGCTATTCCTATCTTAGTTATTTCCCTCAAAATACAGATTTAAATTCGACCAGGTACGATTAGATTAGATTAGGAAAAGTTGGTCGGATCAAGGGTTTATTATTTACCCCGAGAAGGAGAAAAACAATAACAGTAAACCCAACAGCTGCACTCAAACGGGGCAGACGTTTAGGGCCAATTCTATTTTGGGTTCTATGATCGGTGGAAAATAAAGCCTTTACACCCTCGCATGTTTTACGCTTCTAGGAGCACATAAAGTTGAGTGTTGAGTGAAATGTGCCTTCAGCTTTTCCCTTTCTTCTTTAGGTATTTTTTTACGTGGCTAACAAAAAGCTTTTGTGTTGAATTTAAATTGTAGAGAGTATGAAATGGTAAACATTTTCTATATTTCTTGAAAACCAGACTGCTTCAAACCTAAAGGCAAATACTTAAGGACGGTAAGTGATGGAATGTAAAAGAGTAAATATTAGTGAAAGGTCAGTTAAACAGAAACTATATCCTAAAACCAGCGTTAGAAATTGTATTTAGAAATAATAACACAAAATAAGTTTTATAGCATTATGTTGTTTATCGTACACGGATGTTAGGATGCTTAAGGATGTTTCAGCTTCAGGATTTACAGCGAAAATTCCCTACTATGGTTTATTGTATATTTAAATAATAGTTGAGTATGCAGGTCTACTTCAACAGTGGTAATTTTACAAAATAACTATCCAAAATATTCTTACCAAAATAAGTAATGCGATAATTAAATTCGTTTACAGAGTAGTTAAAAATACTACACAAATCCTAAACTACTTTTTGTTCTATGCAAGGAAGTAATTATGGACATTGCATTCTTTTAAGTAGGTCTTAGTATCATTTAACAGGCTCTGTATTTTTAAGGTAGCTTATTAAACTTTGATATGTTTATTGCTAAGTAATAAGCATTCTTTGATAATAATTTATAATCAGCCAAATATTAATATACATGTTAGGATAGCGTATCAACGCATAGTCTCTATGGAATCTTAAAAGTTTATCGTATATGATTAATAAAAGTACATTCTAAGTAGGTTGGTCAACAATAACAATATAGGTGATGTGGATCAGTTTACAACTAGATTTTTGCTTGGCTATAAATTCTTTCAACAATATTTAAGTGAACGGCTTTGATTTAGCTAACAGTAATTAATTATAGTGTCGGAAATGCTAGTTAATTTAAAATTGTATTGGTCATTGCAATATCCTTATTTCTTAAATAGCCTACCTCTATTTCGGATTCGTCATATTTTTATCATTTTATACAAAATAATCCATTCTTAAAAATTCAGTTTGTTTACTTACTTTCTGAAATATTTTCGTACAGCATCCAAATTCTGTTTACAAGAGTTCAAAACAAATCTTGATAAAATATTTAAAACATGTGAATTTTCCTGTACATTATATAAATAAAAGGCAAAAAGCAAGGGGACGCGGCGCTATTGATATTTCCAATTTAATTGGACGATGTACAAACACTTCTGGCATTCGATAATAGGGTGGGAGAAATTATATTGAAATATGTCACGCGGCAGCTTCGTCGTCGACAACCGGCGGAGCTGAGTTTCCAACAAATATTCGAGTTTTACAAGTTGTTTTGGCTTTTTAATTCGAGATACGTGGAATATGGTAAGCTTTAAACTAGCTTGTAGAAAAACTGAGCAAAGAATTTATAAACGCAGCGGATCATTACCACAAAAATTAAATCGTTTTGTATTAATAGATAGATAATGTGGTAGGCCGCTCATGTTTGATGGTTCGCATTGCTGAGTTTTTGTATAAATTGTTATAAATGCAATTTTACCCACCAGCAGCTAGTTCAGCAAATCCATTCTTTTATTATACAGTATTATTATACAGTATTCCTCATAACGATTGACCGTTGATGAGTGCCAATCGGGGATTGCAACTAGGGGTGTGCGAGTATTGATTTTTGAAGTCGAGTCATGTCGAGTTTTGAAAAAATACTCGCGAGTTTCGAGCTTCTTTCAAGTCGATTTTTTAAGATAATAATATATTAGTCATCATGTTTATACATAATCGTAATGTCAAAAATTATTATTATTAATCAAATCCAAATTACAATTTTAAGGTAATTAAACTTCAAAGAGTTACTGAACTAAGAGCAGATATACAAATGAATAATAAAAAAAAGAAACCAGACCTTTTACTTAAACTCAAAATAATTCTTGATAAAGCTAAACTTGTCTTTTGGGTATTGAAATGAAATGAAAAAAACAGCCCTTCTATTCCTGACTCAAAACATGGTTAAAATATGTCCTTATAGTTACTCACAAGGTACATTTCTATTAATGTAATCGTCAAAAAAATTGAGTTTGTTTTTTATTTGGTATGGTTTCTAAAATATAACAAAAATCCCTTTTTAAGAGAAGGGATGATAAATAACCTTAAACTATAGGAAAGATAGAGTGATATAAAAATTCAGGTATCAAATGAACTCGCAGGTATAACAAACGAGGTTTTAGTTATGTTCTTTTGAGATGGATTGCCATCGTGAAAAATTACCGGAGTATTCATTCGATTTTGGGTAAACGATGGGAGTAACTACTCTACTCTAACTTTCGAGTATTTTGCAATAAGTCGAGTCGAGTCAAGTAGTCTGTACTCTGCTCGAAAAAAGCTCGATTGTCGAGTAAACGCACATGCCTAATTGCAACCAAAGGAGAATGTTATGGCTGAGAGTTTACTAACTTTAAAGATAAAGCGTTCTTCAAGATTTCCCGGAAATACAGACAAAGATCATATTTGGAATTGCCCCTACTCGGCCCTTTTTCGAAGTTTCAAAACATCTCTAGAGTGAAGTTAAAACTTCCGAAATTGTCCACCTCGTACTCATTTATAAATCAAAAGACTTAGTAAGCAGTTTTCCAGAGACAAAATACGTTTAACTTTTTTCTTTGGATGCGGTAAGCAAAGTTGTTGCGTTTTGAATTCTAATGAAAATGTAAAACACCTGACACTTTAATTTAATGATCGACAAACATCCACTGTAAATATAATGCACATTTGTTTGATATTCATACTTTATAATTTTAACGTTTACTTTTCAAACTATCCCTGAAAATTTGAGACCAAAGTGTTATTTTTTCCCGATGACAAAATCGCTTCATTTTTAGTCTTTTTGCACAATGCTAATATGCTAACCAAGATACGGTAGGAATCATGAAATAAGTATTACATTTTAGCTGTTATTTATTATAAAATGTTACGAAATTTCTTTTTTCTTTTCCTTTTTCCCTTCCTTAAGATTACAAAACAAATAGTAATTCAAATTATGTTACAACATTTATCAGTATTTATCAGTACACGTAACAGACAGGTTAAAAAATTGTTCCAGTCATCAACAAAACGGTGATGGGTAGCTGCAGGGCTTAACGGGAAATGAGGGCGAATATTGATAGTGCAATACATTATTACATCCCGACCCGGAGCCACCTCCCTTACACGATAGGCGGACCATGGACCGTGGCTCGTCTATCACTTAGGTTAATTTATATAGTTTTTAGCTATAGATACCTTGTGTGTCGATCTGACATAAGGAAGTTAGGTGTGTCATGATTATTGGCAAGATTATCTTCCCAAAATTTATGTGTGATATTCCTGTAGTAGGTAAGAGAAATAAAAAATAATCGGGTATTTTTTATGAATGTACAGTATATGTTTAACAGAACAGTTTTTTCACAACCCAGTATTTAGTCACTTTATATTCTGCAATATTAAGTTAAATGTGCAATGATAAATGTACAGGTTGATTACAAAATCTATTACTATATTTTTTTTATAATTAAATGAAGTAGTTTGGTATATTTTCTAGTATTAGTATTCAGTTTTTCCCCTCGATTGGATATCAAGGTTTGCAATTCAATAATAAAACTCCTTGGGCACACTCCTTTATGTTAAATATTCTATGACAATCTTTCCTGCATTATCGGGGGAATGATACATACACAACTGTTGTTAATTCTTAAGCTTATGATTTAGCTTGTCCACAAACCATTTTACTGTAGATATCAAGGAAGAAATATTACAAAGATATAGGCCTAGAGACATTCACAAACTCGATTAAAGGGTAACGTTGAGCCCTCCGGTTGCGGGGGTTGTACACACCGGTTAAATGCAGACAACCAAACAGGATCACCACGAGGGGGGTGGTGTGTGTCGTTGCATTGTTTTACCACCAACACAAGTTCTACATTAATGTTTGTGACAGATTCTCTGTAAATGTTGACAAAAGGTACGTTGAGTATTGTCGAGAAAAAACTAGTCAGTTGCAACCGTGTTTTGTTCTCCTATACTAATTTGGCTACTTTGTCCCTTCATGGCGTTTGACTGTGGTTGATGGTGTTTGACTTCACATATTCAATATACAACATATGATAAAACACTTTCAGTAGGCCTAAACCTCTTTAAAAATTCACATTACATTATAAACGTTATTTAAAAAAAAAATTTTAATATGAATAACTTTTGTAAAGCAACTTAAAAATTCCCTTTAGTTTAATGTAGTACAATAATTTATTTTGACCGCAATAAATATTTTTACTGTTAGTTTTTCTTGGAAAGTCCCCAAAAAAAAAAATTTATATTGAGCCCCAATAAAAGTTCAATCCAAGTTGCATTATTTTGCCGGAGGGTCGGTTGATAACTTAACATTCCCGATTCAATTAGGCCAATGTTCAAACACGTTTGGCACGCGGTTCTGCGGTTAGGGCAGTAAAATTGGAATATTTCGACTAGGGGAGTGACGCCAATTAGACGCTGGAGGAATTTCAATTCTTACTTTAAGAAAGTTATTACCATTTTATTTACTGTCGATTAAATAATATTTGTTCTCAATATACTCGATAAAATGGATACTATGGGGTTTTTACTATAATAGTGTTATTAAGATCGTTATATCAATAATTCTAACGCTTTAATTTATATTTTATTTTATGCTGTTACTGAGACATTTTCAGCTTTCACTATTTTTGAAAGTATACTTGAAAAACTTATGAATTTCTTCAATTATAATTGGTTTTTCGTATTACTCGAGTCATCGTGTGTGGGAACATTTATGAAGTGGTGGAGTGGTTTTTGGGGGTGTTAAGAAACTTTTCTCTTCGACCAAATTGTAAGTTATGGAACGTCTCCGCCCGAGGTTAAAACTTAGGAATAGCTCCATTAGCTCCATTAATAAATCAAAACTCCCTTAAGAAGTTCCAAATTGTGACACAAATTACTCTTTAAATTTCACATGGGTTAAATTTAAACCTTGAATCGGCTAAAGAATGCCTTCACTGACGTTTTTTCTATAGCAGTCCTTTGATAATAAAGTCATAGTAAGAAAACGATGTTTTTGTATTTAGTTACAACTTTTTATATCATAAAACAGGAAGATCATGTTCAAAATCTAAAACACGTACATGTGTTAGGTTCTAGTAATAAAGCTACAAAATAAATTGTTGAATTAATGAAGGACTTTGAAAAATCACGTTGAAATTTAAAGTACGAGGGCATATTCTTATTTCTTATAGCAACTGTATTACACAGTAGTTAGATATTAGTTAGGGTTCCGAAACTAAAACAAAGAATATCTTACTCACTGATCAACATTAATGTTTTTTGTGCTCTCAAATTTCTTCCGCGTGGCCCAAAATTTACTGTCAGACCTTAAACCTTAGACCTTAGACGCAATAATCTATCGCGGGCCAAAGGATAACTCTTCAAAACTCAACTATTTAACCATAGCATTTTCTTGAATATAACAGCAAGTACAGCTATTATAGTTAATGAAGTCAGTGGACAATTATTTAGTATATAAAAAGAAATTTCTAAAAAAATTTGGTGATCATTATTATTTGGATATGTTTATTACTTCAAATTCATTACTGACTTATTATTATTTTCTACAATTAGTTTCTTTTTAAAAAGTTGACTATATTTTAATCCATAGTCCTGTTTAAATATTTTGAATTAAGAAAGTATTTTAAATGATCTCCCACAAAAAATACTGCTTTGTTTTTACTTGTACATTTTTCTATCAGCAGAGAGTAACCACTCTAGCCAGAACATGGTAAATAGCCGCAGCTCTATTCGGGCACCCAAGTGGCAATTTTGTTTTATGTTTATGGGCGATCGTAAGAAAATAAAACGTTTACGTGCAGAAAGTTTTACCGTGCCTTCTTCTAGGTAGGATTACTGGCCAGACGGCCAGGGCCATAAGTAGTTCTGCAGAATCGTAAATTGAACAAACGGTACAGTAGGCCTGCACACTTTGATTAGCAAAAACACGATAACATCAGGGGATTTTTATATTAAGAGTCTTCATCTGTTTAAGTTAATAGTTATTAACAATAACTTCTCTAATTTGTGTCACTCTTTAGGTGGAATAAATTGAAACCAAATTTAAATCTAATAAACTAGTGAATGCAAACAATTAACCAGTTTTGGATTCGTGAACTTTTAATTAAGTAATATCCTTAGAAGAAGATGGTTGTGAAAATTAACTATTTAAAGAGGTGTTCAAGACTTATGTCAAGAACACTTAATTATATCTAAACCGACTTTGATTCGTTAATAGAACAGTTACCTCAATGATTCTACTTTGGTCTCTTCTAACCTCACTTTTCATCACCGCACGTAAAATATAAAATCAATGATTTTATATTTTTTGAAAATTTTATTTGCAATTTAAATGCAATTTATTTTACAATTTATTTTATTTTTGCAATTTATTTTTACTTTTAAATGTTATCAATATAACATTTAAATTGATAAAAAAGTTTGTCCAACCCAAACTACAAGGCAATCTAAAAGCGTAGTAATAAACCAAAATTTAAACAGATATGGATACATATTTACAAATTTTGAAAACATCTCTTAAGTAGAAAGTGGTAAAGAAAGCAATATTACATAACGTTTTTCCACAGTTTTCGACATTTAGCATTAAATTAATCCATATGAAGGTAATGTGTATAAGTGAACAAGCCATTGCATAATGCAGTCCAACAAAATACAAATACTTCAAAGTAACGAAGTCGTCAAAACCTTAAAATGCCCCTTCGTGTTATTTTTTCCAGTTTGCCCTTTTGTTTTCGTTGGTCCAGTGTTAATGAACCCTGACAATAGAGAGGTAGTAGCCCTTTGACGTTCTCCCTGCGGAGTCAGCTGTTATGGATTTCTTTCGGGATTATTCTTGCCCTTAAGTTGTTGTTGGGTTTTTTCGTGGGGTACAGACGTATGAAGGTATGGGGATTTTTATCCAAGCTATCCAAGGTTTTTTTATCCAAGTTATCAATAATTTCAGAAAGAGTTATGCTATTGATATCCCAATAGATGAAAAAATCGTTTGTAATGAAAAATACATATTTGATGAGTTGAAAGCTTCAAGGATCTCGCATTGCGAAATGCTAATTTAATTTATATTTAATTGTAAGCGTTCATGAAAAACAAACATTATGTTTGGTTCTTTTATCATGACAACATTCATTTGAACGTCATACTTCCTTTGAACGTGTGTTATTTTTAATTTGTTTATCGCAATGAATATAGAGAAAACCTCATATGCTCTGAAACAGTGCCGTTATCTGTCTGAAAATTGTACATTCAACCTCCCGAAACTGCTTCACTCCAGTGCATCCAGAAGCAACCCAACCAGACCAACCAGGTGGACAGTTTATAGAATTAAACGGGCCACGCCACATTGGTCGAGTAACTGTAGGATCAGCTGATCCTACTGTTTAGAATTGTCAACTCGACTTGCCAATTTGAAAAAGGTCGGCTTACACTGGCCGAGTTGACGGTCGAGTCTGACTCGCCCTCCTTCTCGACCAGTGTGACGTGGCCCTAATGACGACTCTTAGTTGTATTTATTACAAAGCAGTAACTTATTTTGGCTGTTCCGTTTTTGTTATCAAATTAGTTTGTGTTTTTAAAAGAAGACTGTTAATTTATTACTTAGTTTCAAAAGTAATAATTCTTAATTCAATTTCAAATAGTTATTTATTTATTTTTGTGTATTTTTATTTTATTCTATGAAAAAAAGTGTTTTTATCATTAGCGGTCACCGGTATTATTTATCCTCAAAACGACAAGTTATTTACTGTGTCTTAAACAATTAATTAAAATCTCACTGTATTTATCATTCGTCTTAGAGTGTAAAAACTTGTAAGAGGTAAAGGACAAAAATATGTTGGATAAAAATATTTGTCAGGCAACTTGGGGTTAGCAGAAAGGCGCATTAGGCTGTCAGTTCGCCTTTGTCAATTACACATTCAATGTTTTGCGAGGGAAGGTAAAGTCAATTTTGACATCCCGATGTTTCACTTTGAAGTCTTTCCCGCGGGCTCAGCTGTTCGGAGCACTTTGACTGTGCGCTTCAGCCGCAATGCGTATACAGTTATGATATATAATGTTCGATTTTCGGTTTGTTTTCAAGGTATTATTTACTAATTTAACTAAGTTCTATATATTTATCTTAAAAACTATTCAATGAGAATTGGAACATAGTTATAGCAGAGTGTTTTTTATATAATCAAAATGTATCTAAAAATGTAATCGATTATCTTGTGCACAAGAAAAAATAATGCGCTTGGGGTATACCAGAATACAGGATCAAGGTTAGAATCTAAGAAATTCCGTTTTTAGGTTATTTACACATGTTTTGCGTACTTTGAATGAATAATTTTAGCAAAGATATCTGACAGAATGACTATCTATAATTAAATAACTGTGTTTACCACTTTCGTTTTTCGCATTCGCCAATTAAGTAAAGTAACCTCTTCCCTGTGAGGGGAATTAGGTTAATTAGGAATTAAACCTGAGATTTTGCACTCAACAATCTATCGGACGGGAAGGATTATCTGTTAAAATCAACACGGTTCATCTGGCCCATGATAATCAATAATGAATATCGCAGGCCCTAACACTTAATAATATCGGTTTGTGGCAGTGACACATACGGCCGCCGCGTGTGATGCTGATTGGGATCCTTGCATTTTTTCTAACTCTTACCGGTGATCTTGCCCTTATTGGCATTGCAACAACACCAGTTGTTGATCTTTTTTCAAATGTATAAATTGACGGTCTCTTTGTATTGGGTGTTCCATCAGTGTTACAGTATCTTCAAAAACTTTAGCTGATTTCAGCACACTGGTTATAGATAGTTATCATATTATCACATGTATATTAAAGATGATTGTATTTTTTTAAGTCACAATTTGTGATTATCATAAGAAAAAGTAAGTGCAGGGTATATTTCAAAAATTGTGATCAAAGCAAAGGTTTAAAATTCCATTTTTAGTACGGGCCTACTATTTATAATGTATATTTATAAAATCCAATTTATATTTTTAATAATTATTATAATTATTATTAATAAAATAACCAGTCCATATGAAATAAAGAAAACAACTTTGATTATTAACAATACCAATTGAAGCACGGAACGATTGACAAAAGTTGGATAGAAAGTTCAAGAGACGGTTTTAAAAACTACATTAAAAAAACAAGTATTCACTCATAGTTTTCACACTGATTAGCAAAATGATTTTGCGATGTTTGATCGAAGGCTTTGGTATTGGACGAGTTATCGTTTACTACGAATGTATAGTTGGGTTCTTATCTCAAATCTACACAGTGAGATTCGCAGTTGAAGGATTAGTTTCATAGCTACAAGTTAATCAATAAGTCAAACTGAATTTATTGAGGGATTTCACACTTTAATTTTAAGTTATCCGACTTAATGTGTAGACTTCATTATTCAAATGCATATACTTCAATTTAAGTTTTTCTGTCTTCAAACAAATTATCCCCTATAAAAATAGGTATCGAATATATTAAATCTCAGGAGGGTCTTCGATTTCTGAAAGACAACACTGGTGAACAAATAATAATATTTGTACAGTTCCTGGAACAATAGATGGCATAAAGATAATCTCCTGCTAGCAAGAACCTAAGCTATTCTTGTTTTGTTTGTTGTATTTTTTAAACACAAACCATTATAACCTTTTGAAAATTACAAAAGAATTTGGGTATTTGAAATCAAAATAATTCTTGGTTTTAATCATCTAGCAATAAAAATAAACATAGCAAAATTATTTCTGACTTTGTTTATTACTTTTAAAGTCTTATGCTTTTCATCAGTTTATTATTGTAACTACTCTTTTTGCCTTGTTTTTTTTTATTTTTTATTATTGTCCCTGAGATGTACAATACATCCCAGTTCTCTCTATACTCGAGTTCAAAATATTTTAACTATTGCTGTTTATCAATCAGAAGTTTTAATGCACTAATTATTTGTAACATTCTTCGCTCTAAAAAACCTAGATCATTTTTTAACTATGATTTAAATAAACATTTTTTCTTAATCAAAATATTAACGCTTTTCTGGCCACAATGGTAAAAACATCACTAAATTAGCTGCATGTATTTGTGATGAATTCCAGTTAAAGTAAATGATAAGTAAGTGAATAAAAGCTTTCAAAGGAATGTTAATATTCATTAACTTTCGATAATTATCCCCCAAAATAAAGCCCTAAACAAAGACAGCCAACATTTTTTTGTGTAAAGTATATTAAATTACCATTCGGCTTGAATTGTTTGTTTTTATGGAAAAGATATCACTTATATTTATTTTATGAATCATTGTTACTTACTATAAAAATATATATCGTTTGCCTTAACCACAGCTAGTCGGTGCCCGTATCACATTTATTTTTTATTTGACATTTCGACTGTAGAATCGAAGCGCTCGAGTCCATCAACATGCAAACCTCTGCATAATTGACTAAACTCGGTGAAATAAAACCATCACTGCATTGTTGGGGCTAGTGAAGGTCTCTCACTTTAATAATGAAATACGCATGAAAATGTGTGTGTCACAATAGAAATTGTTTTCGTCGGAACTCAACGTTATCACTCTCAAGTAAGCTCCGTTGAGATTGTTAAGATCTTGAGTGCAATTAAAGTTATATTGTTTAGTTTGGTTGGATTGATATTATTTATTTAAAAATTAGGGCCTCTACCGGAATACTGGAGAGGACATTGGCATCGAGCGGTTAGACTAACAATTAATTCAAGCAATGCTTACCAAGATGTTGGGTAGGAACCCATATACGACCGAATATTTTGTCGAGCCCCCAACAGTTCGACCAACTGTTCGCACGTAAATGGAGATCTTTAATCTTATACTGTATCAGTGTCAAAATAATAAGAGAATAATTTAACCAAAAGTAGTAAAAATTAGATTTTGATGTACTTATAATACAAATGGAAATTTTTTATCTTTTACTCATAAAAAAATTTGTTTTTGTTTCAGGTACGAATGCAGGACATTTCATAGTTCCTCTCTTACACAACCATAAGGTCGTTCCAAAACATCTCGTTTGTCCTTAATTGCGAATCAGGTAGGATTCGAATCTAGAAATAGCCATTACATTTCCGTTAAGAAGAAAAAATCTACACTTATATTAGTCAATTCTATTTTTAATTATTATTAGAGTAATTATATGTTGTTAAATGTTTAATCATTTACATTTTTCCAATTCAAATGCAAACTTTGATATAATATATGGCATTTCGAAAATTTTAGAAACATTTTAAAGGCCCGGAAGCATTTAAAAGCGATCCGGTATATATCCTTTAGGACCGTCTGTCACCTCACCGAGGACAAGACACAAAGGAACCTCAGACTGTCAGATAGCCTTTGCCGATTACTCAGTATGTGTTTGGAAGGGAAGGTAAAGTCAATTTTAACATCTCTATGTTCCACTTTGAAGTCTCTCCCGCGGGCTCAACTGTTAGGAACACTTTATATAGTGTCGAAACAACAAAACTTTTTCCTCCTATGTGGACTTCGATAACGTAGGTCAATAGTGAAAAGGTCAAAGTAAAATACAAGCAAGTAAACGGGTAATTTCTTTGAGAAAACAATGTTACAAAACCTTGGAAAGGTGCAACAAATTGGAACGAGTCCAGCCATTAATAATAATTATCTAATGTATTTTGTGATTTTAGGGATACCTACATTTTTAGGGATGGTGTGTCCCGCTTCACTGGGAAAAAGTGAACGAATAGTTGTAAATCAAAACAAATGCAACAGCTGTTCGGCCCTTTTCTTTATTGATATGCATTTAACTTTAATTAATAAACTAATTTATTCTGGGATCTTCTCACCGTGACCAAGCCAAGGGCCAAGCCGGCTTCAACCCGTGCCCCCCGTATATACACGGCCGTAGCCGCGTATTCAAGTATAGAGCTGTTGGTTGTGCAGACTTGGTTGTCGCAGAAGTTACGATTAGTTTGGGCTTAATGTATAGATATAATGTATAGATAAAAATAATGTTTTTACCGCCATAAATATAAAGATCAAATTAAAAATTTTCTTTTTTCAAAATTGTATTATTTTTCACCGAAACTAAATTTTTTTTATTTAAATTTTAGTTTAGTTGCACTCAATAGGATTGTTGAGACGTAATCCTATACCATGTTATACCGGTATCAAACTGATTACATAATGTTTTTCTTCTAGAAATAACAATTAACTATAGTGTTATACTTTAATTATACATACCTTTATTATGTCAAAGGTAAAAATATACTTGTTGTTCAAAATTAATCATAGTCTGTTTTCATTTAAAATGGCTGCATGCTCTCCCGTTCACCTAAACAAGAAAAGAGTTTGATGGAACCAAACTTTACTAAAACATTTAGGTTGATAAATCAATATCGTAGTGATGACTCCCAAAATTAGACGTTTTCCTTCATATTTTATCCAATAATCCCCTTTTCCAGGCTTTAAAAGTTTATGTGGTTCGGGCTTTGGTCTCAGTTGGGCCTTGGTGCTTCCTCTCTAACAAAATTAAAGTCAACCGTTTTAATAAGGCGTCGTTTTAAATGGGTAAATTCATATTATTTTTTATAAATCTCTGGAAGATTTGAAAACAAAATTTATATTGTACAAAATTTACTACTGGGTCTCTCTAAACGCCTTGAATTTCTTGTGACAAACCATATCATTGAAAACTTGACTCCAAAGAGTGGTTCTTAACTTTTCACTAGTGCCACAAGAACTGCTGTACAGTACCTATGAGAGTAATCTTTCTTAATGTTTAGTTAAGTTCAAATTAGTTTGTGAGATAGTTGTCAGGCTTGTGCCAAATGTTCCTGAGGTTCAAAACTATCCATTACTTATTCTCTTATTTCTGAAAAACCCCGACGCAAGATACAATTTCAAAGTTACTGTATTGAATAAATGATATATCAATAATGAACCAAATTTCCAACCAAAACCTTCATAAACTGTTATTTACATTCTAGTTTTTAGTTTAAATTTAGCATATTATCGTAATAAAGAGGAAATATGAAAAAATCAAGTTTGGTATTACAGAATATGATAAGTTGTAATATCTTCACTTAAAGCTACGGAGGTAAACTTCGTTTTTCTTTAGTATCAAACGCGAAATCGAGTATCGATCGAGATCTTTGTCAAAGTCGCCAAAAGAGAAAACCCTAACACGAACGAAGTTCCCCTCACTATGTGTTATTGGAGCAATATAAGAAATAGCGGGATAAGCCAGTGGTATTCGATACACTTGAAGAATATAGGGAGAGGGAGTGATTTCAGTTCAATATCTACGGTATCGAAGCGATGTTTTATGTGAAAGCAGGATTCGCTATAAACATTATGTTTCTTTTTAGACATTATAACCTGCGCATGTTATAACATCTCGAGCACGTGGAATAAATCGGCGGTTGTTCGACTAAAAGATGACACGAGAGTATTTTTTGTTATATATTTGGTTCGAAAAGGTTTATGTTTTTGACTGATAATCTGTTAAAGAGTCAGTCTGGAGTCAAAATCCCTTAAAAATTAAAGAACTATTGAAAGATCTTTTGCTGAAAATTAGCCTAGATTATGTTTTCGAAACAAATTTTGATATTAATTAAAATCAGATTTTTTTCTTCTTTTTGCTGCTCGAAAGAGAATATTGATCCTTCTTTAACACGAGGTTTTGTGTGGTCTGTGGAACGAGCGGGAGGTAAATAGTGAAACATAAAGCATATGTTGGGCGTTTTATCGACGACAACACTTTGAAGTTTTCTTTATGAAAAGATGCTTTTCTCCAATGCATCTTAATTTACCGAAAAAAAATCCAAAGTGTATTCTGTTTCGTAATCTTACGTCTAGAGGAATTTGGGTATTGATATTAATCTCCCTAAGATCGGAAAAAACTTTCATAGAGTATCAATAATCAAACACTTAATTTCTCGAAAGATTTGTTTGAAATATAACACAATAGTTTTTTACACTAAAAATGCTTATAAAATATTAACGCTCAAAAAAATGTTAAAATGTTAAAAATATTAATGCTCAAAAACTTAATATACTCAGATAATTTAAGCAAATTATATATTTTTTCAAATATCCTTTTTATTGCTTGCATAAAACATTCAATCGACCATTGGCATTTTAGTGTTCGGGTAGTGATTACATTTATGAACTATTTACTTTGAAGTAGAAGTGAGTTAATGTTAGTGGAAGTAATTATTCAAGCAATTGTAATTGCCGTTAATTAAGACCAGAGCTTTAACTTATCTTAGCCAAATTATTCCGTAATTTTTTCACTAAATTAATACATTTTTTCAAAAACAAGAGTTTTTTGTAATTTTTTTGTTATTACCCATTTAATGTACGCAGGAAATGAATGGAAATGTAAATCATAGAATAGTTTGTTTTTGGTGAAACTTAATTTTTTTTAGGAAAGTATGTCGTTGGAAGGTATTTAAAGCTGCACCTTTTTAAAGCATTACTTTACTCTTTTTCTAAAACTCCATTATCAGGCGTGTATGCAAGGTTTAGTCAAGAGTAAATAATTAAATAAGTTTTCAATATTTTTATATTTTTTCCAATTTTTCTATTTAGTTTTAATATTTTTTGGTATTTTGGCAGCTTTATTGGGCTTTCATGGGAAGTGTCGCTTTTTCAGTCTAACCGTTCCAGGAACGAGTTCAACGGCGAGTAACTATTAATTTCATCTGACAGTTTCGAGAAAAGAATTCGATCCATCACTTGACGTGGTTTTATTGTATCCTGCTGTTCTGACTTTTTTAATAACTGGAAGATAAAAATTATTATATTCATGATAACTGCTACTTTTCATCTCTTCAACACTATCAAACAATAAATTATCAAAACCATTAATTTTGACTCCAGAAATACTTTCTATCCCAGTGTAGTCTAAGTTCTCGATAACTTACTATTTCACCTTTCCCAACATTCACGTTATCAATAAATCTAGATAAATGTTTTAGCGGGGAAACCGAGCAGTGGATGGGTGGAGTGATTGGTCGACATGGACACGGCCCATCAGCGTCGCGCCCAACAATGCCCGGGTTGGGGGACGACACGACCCTGTCCGCCCCGCGCGATGCGAAAATAAACGCGACTTTTGATTTTAGATTTCTGATTCACATTCCATTTCATAATCTCTTGTCCCCTATTCAACTGTGGCTTAAACAATTGTATTAAAATCGTATAAATTTTCAAACCCCCTCTGCAGTTGAAATTCCAACGCTTTGTCGAAAAAAAAATCCTTTTGTGTTTTGGGCTCAATGATTAAAGGTTGTTCAAGGGGGACGTAAATCAAAGCTTTTAATTTTTAGAGGGAAAAATAAAAAAGTTAATTTTTTTCAAGTTAGAACGGAAAATTATTTTTTTAAATTATTTTGTGTGTGTGTGTGTGTGTGTGCGTGTGTCCTTAGTAATGATAACTCTCGTAAAAAAATCCGGTCTTGATGAAATTTGGGACAAGCATTAATAGCGAAATTCATGACTTTAGGTTCGAAAAACCAGCAAGATCGGTACGCTCTAGGACGGTTTTTTAGCCAAAATAAAATTTATTTTTAAGATTTAACTTACATTTCCAGTACTTTTATCTAAATTCAATGGTCAGAATTGATTTCTGTTAAAAAAAACAACAATATACAGTAGTATTTTGCATTATTACTCTACATCAATTTAGTTACTTATATAATCTGCTAAAATAGAGAACATAGTCTTTTGTTTCTCTCGAAGAGACATTAACTATCAAAATTCTGGGATAAATACCAACATTTTTTATTCATTTTTCCTAAAAAAGGATTTTTTGGTCGTAATGCAAACCATATGATTGAATTAATTTGTTCACGTTATGGTTTGATTTGTTTTTATTCCTTGGGTCTGAGTAGATAGATAATATTTTTCCTGCATGACATTTATGTGCTATAACAAAACTACATTTATTAAAAATTGATGGAATTTAAATAATTATTGAGAAATAAGCTCATCAATGTTAAAATTTTCTTTTATTTAGAGTGTTATTTACACAATATATTTAAAAACAACTTCCCTAACGTATTATGTAGAATATGCCCAACTATAAAAAAATCCTTTACTCATTAACTAAGTATGCAGGTTTGCTGCAGCAAGTGTATTTAAATTATAAGATAAATCACAGGTTTGATTCCATTTTTATGTGATTTTTATTTATTTTTATTTAGACTGATTTGAGATAATTTATTTTATGTTTGCTTGCATTTATGTACTATAACAAGAATACACTTTTAAAAAATATTAGACTATTAATTATAATAATAACAAATTGTATTACTGTAATGGATACCGTTTTGATTCCCATGATCATTTCCCTTATGCCTAAAGCTCTTGAATTATTATGAAATGTACTTAAAAAATATATATACTTAAAATATACTTAAATGTTCGAAACCTTATTTTCCCCTACATAAATTAAATAAGCTTACATTTAAAAATTAATACTTTAAAAATCGCTGAGTACGCAGGTTTGCTGCGAAGGTTTTTAAAATATTTTTCCTTATTTTTATAGCTTGCTTGAAATCCTTTTATAAGTTACTATGTTTTAAAATGTTCATTTTATTTTACTCCTAAAGGAGCAATTGGAGTTTGACTCCAATTTATACTCCTAGAGGAGCTATCAAGTGTTAAAGGTTAAGTGCTGCATATATTTGTAAAAACACTAGTACTTTGTTTTGAAAACTTCTTTCCTCATGGTAATGGTCATAACGTAATAGCTCACTTGCGTGCGAGCTGACTAATATTTATTGATTTAACAATTTCTGATCAGTTACATCGATCAGTAAATGAAAATTTATTATTCTCCCTTGTGTTTAATGCATTTAAAAAAGAAAGAGTATGATCATCAATTGGAGGAGTAATTTTGAAGGTCACAGAACTCATTTTTAGTGTGTTCTATACTTGGTTTACAGCTCATTCATAATTTTCTTAATTTAATTATGTAGCATTTCATCATGTAGCATTGGTACGTTTGACAGAAACTGTAACTAATTGGAAGAACGCGTTTATGTCAATCTCTAAAAGTTGAAGGCACATGCAACAATTTGCGAGAATATTGTGGTTCAAAGTCTGTACATCTACTAAAGCTGAAGTGGTGCTCGCTACGTTAGGTTTTGTTGTAAGTTATTTAGTGCTACGTGTATCTGTTTAGTTGTTTTATAGACAATTCATTTTAATATGTTTACTGAACTATTTGTTCTCGCCGGATTTCCTGACTTAGTCTGTAGATACCTGCCAGAATCTTATTTTGATATGTAATACATCAATTGTTAAATTTATGATATTTGAGTAACAATTACATAAACGTTTTTGAAAAATAGAAAAGGTTTTTTAGCGTCCTAATCTAATAACGGAGTCCAATAGAAAGTTCATTTGATAAAAGTATACTTTCGGAATAGTAAAGGTGTCTAAGAATTAATTCAGTTGAGTGCTTTAAATGACGATGTTCTGAGAAATACCCGATTGAATCGACCAACTTTGATCTATACATTTACCAATTATGTTTAAAAGCATTGAACATGAACCCCAAATGGATTGTGTATTTGTTTAGCTATTTTAAGAACCGGATTGGCATCGTGAGTATAAATTTTCAACGTAATTTTAAATTGATGAAATATACATTATGAATGTATTAGATTCATAATGATTAGATTAAATTAAGATTAGATTAAATTAAGTGCAAATTAAGTAATTTGAGAATTTTTAGGTGTATTGAATGTTACATGATTGCTTGTTTGAATGTATGCTATTTACTAACAATACTAAATTAACAAAAATACGATGACTATTGATCGTTTTTTTAGCTCTACCGTAATGTTGTTTTTGTTTATCCACGGTATATTTCCTACATAATATACTTTGTCGTACTATTCCTTTCCTTCTGATGAAAACTCCCCCATAGCATCTCCTAAACCTAGTCTTTATTTTTAATTTATTATTACGTTATTTTTTACAATGTTTTAGTATTTTAATTATTAAGTGATGGATTTTACATCATATCATTAAGATACAATATAATTCAAAGTTAAGAAATTATTAAGCTGTAATTGAACCTTCTACTCTGCAGGGAATATAGAGTTGGGAGATAACATTTTAGTAAGACTTCATTTGTGGTAAGACGAATCGTGGACTTCGAAACCGGGCATTATTGAGGCGATATACAACCGTACGGCATCTCGTGATCAGACATATTTCTCTGACATATCGCAAACGGTGGGAATTGGAACCGTAGTAGCCCGTGATGAATCGAATACGCTGGCGATAATTACAGACAATAATTATGCGGATGAATTTAATTTAGTCAAATATTTTGGCGTTGATGGCCTCCATTGAATTATAGTCCATAAAAGATTTCTTATCTAACAACGTTTATTTCAGTATTTTTAAGAACTTTATTTATTGCACTTTGGAGTATCGATTGAGTATATTAATTTTTAATTTTTAAATTAAATATTACTAATAATATAAAGTGTGGCTATTACACAAGAAAAACATTAAAAAGGTTATACATCAAAAATGTGATTTAATGAAATTATTAACTTGTAGATGTTATGTTTGTTAATTACGTCAAAAATAAACTATAATGCGGTTGGTTAGTTATGTTTATGTGGGGATTATCATGAAAGTAATAACAGTGACGCAATGGGGAGTTGAAATTGATTATCTGCTGCAATTATGTGCAGAGTCATAATTTGCAATATTGCTTTCAAACTAAACCGTAGGTTAACATTACCTTTATAAAAACGATATTTGATAACTTTACAAAATATTTTTGTTAAAAACTAAGCTGTTTCTACCGCAGGTTTCTTATTTTTTACATGTGATGAAACACGCTTTAATTAATGTTGTTCCGTTTTATGCTCGTTGTTAGTTTGCAAAAATATTAATTTTGAGTATAATTTATTTTTATTTCAACATTTACAAAATAACTTTATAAATATACTACAAGTGAAACTATTAGCATATGACTTATGATTTACATGGACGAGGATTTTCCTTTTAAACATCAGTTTATCTTATCCTAGGAGTAGCCATAATAATGTCAAATAAAATGTTTATAATAGTTTTTGAATTATTTTATCTTTTTTATACATGTTGACAAGTTTTTTACGTATAATATCATAATTATTTTTGAATTTTTAAATCTTAATATAAAAATGACTTGTCACATTTGGAATTGAAATTGCACTTATTCGTGGTTTGAGGCTATAAAGAACGACGCTTCATTGCCTTGTATGAAAAAAATTATTTTATACAAAAAATAACAAACGTGTGTGATCTCCTGTATAAAATGTCTCTATCGGTTGCCCTCTTTGTTGTTGCAAGGGCAGTGAGTGAACTGTTCGACCTTTGAAACCTTTTTGTATATTCACCTGCTTTAAACTCTTAATTTTTGTTCTTTTTATAGGACCTATGTATTAGGAGGTAACCTGCCGATTTTACATTCTTATCACGTGCTGTTAAACGTTTTAATAATTTCTAACAAAAATATTGAATGAATAAATAATGATTGTTTCGAAATAAAAATCTTGATAATAAAAGAGTTTTTTGTAAAAAAATGGATTGTGGCCAAGTATTGTTTTGATGGTTTTAATTATTTTCAAGTTTTATTTAGTCCTTTAATGTCGATTTGCTTTCTTCCACGCTTTTGATATGTAAATAAAAATATACACAAGAAAAAATCAACAGCGCGTCGAGTGATTGCCGCTGTATCATTGTGTAGTATGTTAGCCATTATTATTATTTTCATGTAAACAATTGTTGCGATACTTACAGAGGAATTAATACTGGTAAATAATTCCAGGTCAACATTTATTTACTTTCTCCTTTTCCGCTATTATCTCCAGCTTCTCGCGCCTACAGAAGCTACCTTTAAGGCGGAGGCCATTCTGGACCCAAGCCAAATTAAAGTTGTTGCGTATAAATGTGTTTGAATTAATTGCGCGGGCTTGAAATAAAGAGGTGTTTCTCTCGATCTTTAAATTTTATAAATAAAATAATCTACAGTAACGGATCAACTCGCAATACATTTTCCTTAACTAGTTAAAAAAACAATGAGTTTTTCTTGTCCTCAAAAAGTAACTATTTTATGAGTGAATATTTTAAACGCATCTTTTGACTGGTAAGGGCGGTTTGCTGTTAAAACTGCTAAGTATCAATTGCAAAAGTCAGGACTGTAAAGCCTTAGGTTAAAAAACTGAAGGTTTTTAATAAATACGTATATATGAAAGTAAAACGCCTATATATTTACTCTGGAACTATCATAAAACGACAAGTATACTTGAGAAATTTAATTACATCACAGTCTATTTTAATAATTTAAAAAGTGAATAATTTAGTGTTCAGTTCTACATAAATATTTATGTATACAGTGTGTAAAAAAGTCCGTCCACCCTCTTTATTTTTTTTGTTTGCTAAGTCAAACATTTAACCTTTTGAGAATGATACTAACTCAACCCAAATAATATTTTGACATTATCAAAAATTTTGAGTGTCCCCCAAAAATAGGGGATTTTGGGGGCAACTCATAATTTTTAAATGTAAACCTCTTTTTGAGTGACCCCTCATTTTAAAGAGCTTTATAAAATAGGCGAATGGTGGAAGTTGGATGTCGCTAACATATTTCTATCAAAATTGGCAGCTTGTCAAAATTTCTAGGAGTTGTATTCAAAACGTTGACAAGCTGCCAATTTTGATAGAAACACGTTAGCGACCTCCAACTTCCACCATTTGCCAATTTTCTTTAAAGCTCTTTAAAATGAGGGGTCACTCGAAAGGGGTTTACATTTAAAAATTTTGGTCTGCCCCAAAATCCCCCATTTTTGGGGGACACTCAAAATTTTAAATATCACTAAAAAAGGCCACTTTTTTATTTAATAACATTTTTCCCAGGGTCGTTTCATTTCTAAGTCACCAAAGGTGAAGGTCCTAGACGCCAGGTTTTAATGTGTTGTATTCAAAACTTTGATAAGCTGTCAATTTCGATAGAAACACGTTAGAGACCTCCAATTTCCACAATTAATCTACTTTTTGAAAGCTCTTTAAAATGAGGGGTCACTCAAAAGGGCATTTGAAAATTTTGAGTTGCCCCCCAAATTCCCCATTTTTGGGGACACTCAAATTTTTTGATAATGTAAAAGAATAATTTAGGTTGTGTTAGTATCATTCCCCAAAGGTTAATTGTTTTTCTGAACAAACAAAAAAATTAAAGAGGGGGGACGGACTTTTTTTACACACTGTATATACATATTATTTTATCAAGAATAAAGTTTAAAGGTTTATGTAGTTTGGTTTGGATTGACAGAAAACTCTACTCCACATGTATGCGCCACATGTGCACTTAAACATTCAGTACACTTTTTGGTCATTTTTAATCAACTTGCCTTAATTACATCGGTGGAATCGACAATTGCGTTTTAAGGGGATATTAACTTTACTGTAAAAAATTGACGCAACAGGAGTTGAAATTAATTATCGACTGCAATTACATGCGCAGTCGTAATTTGCAATAATGCAAACAAATTAAACTAGAGCGCAGTTTATCCTTGCCGTATAAATACGCTGTTGATTACTCAGCGATAATGTTTATTAACTGCTGTACTACGACTTAGTTTATGCAATCGTATTTACCCGTGATTTTAGTTTAAGTGAATTTCAGCCAATTTCTTTCAACAAAAGTATTTTCTCCACTTTCAATATTATTTAAGTGTTCAACCAAAAATACGTCTTATAAGTATTTTTTTCTGATTTTGTAGATATGTTTTGTAAAAAATTATATTGTACGTACATGAAAAATGAAATAGAATAAGCTATATTAGATTGTCATATAACCTGAAACTATTCTATGTTCATTATACACTACTTACATTAAGGAATGTATTGACTCTACCTAATGGCTTCTGTAAATAGTAATAATGATAGTATTAGTATTTTAAACCTTAATTATGTTGAAACTGTTGGATGCAACGTTTCATTAGTTGTTACTAACATTGTGCCTGTAATATACTTTTTAGCATTTACGATGATAAAACATAGAATCTACCTAAATCAAATATCACTTTAGAAAAAATGAAATTTTAAAATTTGAAAGTGCTAAGTAATATTGTATTATAATTTTTGATCTGGAAATAAATATTTTAACATCGCTCGGCTAACCTGTTCTTAATACGTTCTGAGAACTTTTTAATTGGATACGGCGCTGGCTTTGAGGTTTTAAAACGACGCAGTATTATCGCTGTCTCCCATAAATTCTGTTAATTCTGTTGTTGGCGCTTATTTTTTTTGTTTAAGTCGTTATTTAAAATCATTCAATTAAAACATAAAAATTATGGTTTGTAATCACTTCATTGTTTACCAAAACCTTGACTGAATACTTTGTTGTAAATTAATTCTTAGCATTTTATAATAAACCGAAATTAAAACAAAAAAACAGGCTTCGTTCTTAGTTTTGCAGTACTAGCGACTATAGGGAGTTGTAATAATAATGTCGCATATGCCGATCATTGGCGCCCCTCGCAGTGCGGGCTGCCGCTTGTAACACTCGGGAGGGTAGATAAGACTCGCTGCACCGCGCGGCGGCTCCGGCGTGTTAAGTTCTCAAATTGCTGCAGATACGGTGTAACTGCGCCGTAGCGAGGGTACGTTTACTTGTCGGCATAGCCTATGTGTTTATAAGCAAATATCTAAGACTATGACATTTAATACGGCAAAATTCTCCGGTGAGTTCACGGTAAATAAAGTTCTACCAGGGCGTTTTACTATATGGGCATCTGGAAAATGTTTAATGTCATTATATATTTTTCTGAAATTTGCAATAATGGTTTATAAATAACTGATTTAATTCGTTAATTGTATTTAAATGTCATAAGTAAAAGATCCGGTTTTAGATATTGAAGAGCAGAAACGATTTTCAGACGTATCATATGTTAGTAAAATTTAACAATTTCCAACAAGAACCTGAGCGAACCTTATGGGCTTATGGGAATTTGTAATTCATATATTTCAGAAAAGAATGGGTTTTGAACTAAGATGTGAACCCCTTAAATACACCGATTCAACTTTAAAGTCATCGAGTTAAATACGACTTTTTCTAAGTTTTAGCGTTTCCTTTCAAATGTATTAAGATTGGACGTCTGATGCAAAGTTAAAATGTAAAATATATTTCAAATCTTCAACTACCAAATAAATAATGACGTTCAACGATACGGAGATATTAATAACATGTTTTGATTTTATTAAGCATTTGACGTATTTTTTGTGTGAAAGGGGATTTTATTGCTCCTTATTTTCTTTCAAATACGGTAAATTTATACCAACATTCATCTTTCAATAAACAAATCATAAATATTTTTAAGGTTATTATTCTAAGGTATCCACTCCTTGAGTTAAACGTTTCCATACAATATCGCTTATATCCTTAAAATATGGAATATAAATCAAAAAGGAATGCAAAAAGATAAAATCGGAAACCAGAACAAATCGGGGGCTTGACAGCGGTGCAGTTATTGAGGCAATATACCACCGATACGGGGGGCTGAAATTGAAATATCTTGGATAGGGCGAGGAATATGTAGATAGGCGATAGGGGAGCGCGAAATTCTGCATTGATTTATACTGACTGCTGCAAATGATTCATTATAGGCCTCCGCATGCGCATTGTGGTGGAAGGTTATTTGTTGTTGCTATGTGTATGATTTTGGTTTTGTCGATGCTTTGAAAATAACAATATAATGACGGTAAAAAATCCAGTAAATATTTCGTAAACGTATTTCAGGTTGTTGCCGATGGCTTTTTCCATTGATTAGTCTCTTGCCGACTCACTCACCTCCTTGCTTTGCCACTGTAGCAGAAATTGAAATATATTCTCAACGTTTTTGAGTTTAGTGCTTATTTAGTTAAGTTTTGACATGAAATATCTAATCATTGGCAAAAATTCACAATATCAATAGATTGCTGAAGCCTTGACACCTTGTATTACAAAATTAAAAACTTACCAAATTTGTATTTTTTACTAGATACACCGAACCGGTATCTAATAACAAAATTATTTGACTGTACATCTTAAGGCTGTACTACCAAATTTGTTAGGTTTTTAATTTTGAAAAATTCACAATTGCGAAGGTAAAAGGAAACACGTGGAGTCTAGATTAAATTTACTTGATTTAACAAACAAAATGACATTTGATTTTTGTAAATTTTCTAAAACCGTAGATAGCTATTTACCACGGTAAACCTACTATAGTTTTTAACAGTTAAATAATAATTGCAGTTTTCTATGACATGTAAACTTCGGATCTGTTTAAAAGACTTTTGAAGAATGTTAATGCCAGCGCCATTGTGCTGGGTTTATAAAGCAAGTATTGAGGGGGTGGAATTGTGCCCGTTTCACAAGATTACCTGTCGAAGCCGAGTATGTGGAGTGCTCGGCTTATCTTTGCACTCTCGGTTTTCAATACACTGTCGCCAATAAATACTCCGACTGGGAAAACCCTTTCTGGAAACTCTGTGGTTATCGATGAAGTCTTTATATTGTTCTCTTTACAAAAACTGTAAAGGTTCAGATAGGTTTCTTTGACAGTGTTTGGTTTTCCCCTGAGTAGATGATGTTGATATTGATCCAATCAAGGACTGTTGTTATTCAACTTTACAGCGATAAATTCTGTTTAATCAAATGTGCTAAACGTGCCGCAGCGTAAAATGTATTTAATACTGTATTTTCAAATGGAATTTAACAACAATTGTCTTCAAACTGATGACATAAACAGGGTGCCACCATTTAACTTTGATTATTCTCTTTTCTCCAACATCATCACAGCCCTCATTTTATAAACCAACTCTTTAGATTTAAAACTTAACCCATAAAATAAACTCAAAAGGCAATCTTAACACGGTGGCCTGGAGACAAACCGCTTTATGTCAAGATCTGAGGGCTCTGACAATTCCGTTTACTTTGTCAAAAGGAAAGCTGGAGATAAAATGTATTAACTATAACTTAAAACGTCCGTAAAAAGGCGTTCTTTTACGTTGTACCCCCAATGCTGTACAGATTTTAAGGGTTTGTGTTTTGAAAGAACTGCGAGTATACTTTTACAACTTTTACTACACCATCCCCCTCTCAATTAGTATTTTAACTTCCAATCTTTGAATTTTTTGGTAAAGCAACAGTAAAATAGGAATTAATATTTATTTCTTACATATATCTTACATATATTTCATATGAAAAGAAGACTAGGCCTGCCTTTCATATCCTGTATTCCTTTGTGGTCAATAAGTTGCCATATTTGTTTCAAGGCATAGTCTCATCTTCAGGCAACATCTTAAAGAGATTTGACATACATTTAAAACTGTAACATACATTGACTTACATTTATACATACATATCACAGTCACAATCCTATTAAAAACTAGCATTTATTTGTTTACTCCCGTCGCGGTGCGTGCACGCTGGAAGTCGGACCGCGTTGCTTCTCTTAAATGTGTTACTCGTTAGTCGGAAACTAACGTGATTTTACCATTATATAATTTATGTTAACCTTGCCCCCAAATTCACAACGTAGTGTTAAGTGTACAAGATTTTTCTTGCTATGCTTTTGATATTTAAAAATGCTCGACAGCGAAAGAAAATTACAACATAAATAGATAAACATAAATGCGAAATCAACAATACAAAGAAAATACGCGTTTTTACTTCGGAAATCATAAATTAAAAAGTGATTTGCATGTTGACAGTCGTAGGTATTTGCTGCAGTCCCATATATCATCTCTGTCATAAATACCGCAATGGTTTAGCAGGCTTCTCTTAACTTTTAGTTTCTTCAAAATATTTGTTTTATAACCAAGATATATTGGCCAAGGAATGAAAAATACCGTGAGGATAAAATATAGTTTTCTCTGTAATAATAACCAATTTTATGTTGATTTTGTTTATTACCATAACATTTTCAGGTTAGGGGTTTAATCTATCAAGTATATGTTTTTATATTATATCGATGCGATTAGTGGAGCAGGCCTCACCAGGGTATTTACAATACAACGTAAAGATAGTTTATGAAATATTTATAATTAATTATGATTCCAGTGTCTTACCTCTGTCTCACGTTAGGTTTGTTATTTAAGATGTATTTATGTTCACACTATTGTACAGTTTCAGTGTGTACCTTTAAAGACATTTTGATTTGATTAATTTTATTTTAATTTTAATATTGTAATGGTGTACTGAATCTTGTACGGTGGTTAATTGTATTACAATGCGATGAATAAAGTTAGTCAAATCAATCTAATTATTTAAAAACTAAACCAATACATTTATTTATAGAAAAAATTACTAACTCAGGAATATAGCGTTGAACTGGTGGTATTTTTAATTAAACATTTAGATTATAAAAAGTAATCTACAGATTCAATAGATCCATTTTAGGATTTACTCTCAGCACTTACAAACATTTAACCTTTAAACTGGTCGGAGCTTATACCTCGACAATGCATTTGTTCAGATGACTAGGTTATTTTAGTTGAATCGTTAATCTTAGAATTTGACATATCAAGTTCTCAATATAATAACTCAACAAAATTTTACCTAGGGTTAATTTACTCGCTGCTTTTAAATGGCTATCATTTTTTATAAATTAGTATTACATCTCCATTTGTTATTATTCATTTAACTTTTAGTTTCTACAACTAATACATTCCTCTTAATACGATGGCATACGGATTACTTTCATTTCTTCTTCAAACTACGCGTAGTGGCTAAGCTAAAAAGAAGTTTGACTGATTTGTCAACGTATTTTAATTGGTTATTTTTAGAAAAGCAATTTTTGTCACGGTTTATTTGTAATTTCTTTACTTTCTATGCCTCATGCAATTTTACTATGATATAATGTTCAAAGTTAAAATAAACAACGTCAATGAAATCATTGACATTTATAAATCGAAGTCATGAATCAATGGCTCACAAGTCGCCTGTCAAAGACATTTTTAGCATTAGACTACCGTTACTTTTAAACCAAATGAAGAAAAATATAGTTTTGTGGCTTAGAAGCGATATTTCAACGTCTTAAGAGTACATTCAATTCATGATAATCATTGTTGCTCCACTATCACAGACAATACTTTGTTTTGTAAGTTGATGCGTTTTTCGTCTGCAATAATTATTCTTTTTACTATCTTTTTAATTGTTTTGTTTATTAGCTTAAAGAACTAGGCCTTATTTTACATATGTGTAATACTGGTAGCCGAATCAGATAATCTCGATAGCGTAAAACAATCAAGACGGCTGCATTTATGTTTAACAAAACTTATTAGGCTTCTTTAAGGACATGTAATTAGCTATCGACTCAGTGTATTGTTACAATGTTGTTAAATGTACCGTCTATTTGTAACAACACCACAGCTCTAACCACTTGACATTCATATTTTTATTGGCAATTTATTTATGTATCCATCACACGCTGAATGGTCCACGATGCAGCCCGATGACGTATGACAAGCCCCGTGGTTCCACGTCACTTTTATCCATGCATTAGTGGCCGCCCATCCATTATTGTCCCGACATGGCCGGGCGCAGCAGCCTGAAACGATGGGGATACTGATTAATCCGATAAAACTCTATATCTACCTTCCATTTACGTCGCTTGTTATTTCTAAATACTCTAAAAAATATGTAAATGTCTAATAATTTAAAAATTTCAATTTTACTCTTTGTACAACTTTTTATTCATCACAGGAATTATTTTCATAACAATCAGTTGGTCAGACAAAAATAAAACATTTTTAACCATCAAATCAATCCAGTAGCTGAACTTAACATATTAGCGTACAAAGTTGATTTGAATCTCGTAACATAGCATCGAGTAGAAATTCACCCTGTAGCCTTCACTTAAATATTCACCTGGGTAACATGTTAATTTGTTGCAAGTGTGTATCGCAGTGATCAACTTGCCTTTCTTACATCACCAAGTAAGTACCACGATAATGGATTTCCCGCAAAATAGGAATCCTTAATCCCTTAAATAACCTTATTAAACTTTTGTATTGTTAAATGACTATTCTGTGCTCGCTGGTTTTAGTCTTTTAGTCCAATAACAGGATATATATATTGGCTTCAATTCAATAGATGTCGCAGTTGTCCAACCACATATGATCAACACATCAAGGCGACTTATACGAGCATTAGGAATGACCAATAACTTAAACCCCCATAACCTCACCCTAACGTTTTTATGGCATCGTATTGCACTCAATTTTCGTCCTCAATTTATATACTACACACCGTTTTTCAGTATAAAAATATTTTAACCATTCCTTATTTAGTTTATATGAATAAAAGCGAGGTTCGCATATAAAAATATTTTAATTATCCTGTAAAATTTTCAATTTTATTCTTTTACAATGGTTTTATTTTTGCGTTTTTGGTAAAAAAAATAATGTTTTACGGGGCATTCTAATTGATGTAACCCTTTAAGAAAACATTACATTTAACGTTTTGCCTAGATAATCGATTAATACGTAGAAAAGGTAATCAAAGAGAATTTTAATTGCATTAAGAAATTAATTGAGTTGAGTGCTTCCGTAGACAACTGCCAAAGAGCAAATGCTAATTGAATCCGCGCAAACTTTGATTCATTTATTAAAGAATTTAATCTGATAGCTTCAAGTTTTTAAATTACTTTTTCAGTTTTAACTTATTAAATATTCAATTCCAAGGGCTTTAAATCATTACCGGTTGAGTTAGTTAAGGTTTTATCTTTGGTTAATCGTCAATGGGATGTCTCAAATGTTAGTTAAATTAAATTATGAATTTCAGTCCTTTTTTGAAAACGTGACATTTTAAGACTGGGAGTTTTTATGAATTTTTATTTTTTTCATTCTTTATAGGTTATAGACTAGCCTACTCAAATGTCAAAAAAAGAGTTAAATGTTTTTCTTGTAATAATTTTACCTCTAATAGAATCAGATTTTTTACTTATGTATATAACAAAATAAGATACTTTGACTTATTTTTACTTAGGTAAACGTTTTCTACATATTTTAGATATCCATCAACCTCTTTGTTTGTACACATCGAAACATCTTTGGAATTTAATCTACACAATGGAAAAAATGCATAATATTTACTACAAATTTAGAAATTCAGGCACTTATTGCTCCGATAACTTATCACATGTAGTATTTATCATAAAGTTAGGACAATGAAACAAATGTGTTCCAGTGGTATCGTACCTAATTATTATAAGATAATTCCATTTAATTTTTAAAAATAAACTAAACTGAGTATAGTATTAAATAAAATAAGGGGTTCAAATTCTTTGTGGATTTTTTCACCGACCAGCGAAGCACCGTAGTCGATACAGTCTATTCCGTCGTTTCTAACACATTGTTTCTTTGAAGGGTATAAAGTCAATTTTCACTCCCCTGGCGTTGCTTTGAAGTTTCCACCACGCATCGTGTGGAGAACATCTTTGATAACGTTCTAATTCTCGACGGTGCTTCAGTGTGAAATATACTAACGGGCTTCATTTTTACATACGGAATATGTTTGAAAAAACTCGAATTTCAGTATTTTAAGCCACACTTTAGAGTTTTATAATTTTAATTAAATTTAAATCTTGCAATCGAATCCCATTGAACGTATAGTTATTATTATTAGAACTATTACATAGAAATTATAACTTTATTTTATATATATATATCCATACATCTATATTAATTGTTTATTTATACTGCATGTAAATTAATACAAGCATATCAAAGTACTAGTGTAACTATTTGGTTCTGAGCTTACTAATTTCAATTTTACTTACTTCAGGTATTAAAATGAATGACTAGGCATGTTTTGAATTGAAAATATTTCAGTTTTGTGTCCAGGAGAAAAAGGCACATATTAGAAAATACCGGATGTCAAACATTCATCAGGTATTTAAGCAAATTTCACTGACCTTGACATTCCCGAAGAATTATGAAAGATACATCAATGAAAAGGAAATATTTCTTTCAGAAAATTTTCAAATTCGCAATTTTAGGGAATTCTAACCTCTTGGACTCCCCCCCCCCTTTGAACACACCTAGGTATGAATACAAGCGGTCTATGTGACATCAGCTGTTAAACAAGGTTCAAATCGGCTTGCACACTGGTCAGTGTAAACTGGTTTACGTTTTATACGCGCTATGACGCTGCATATGCGCTCACGAAGCGTTTGAAGCATTTTTGCCTTTGTTAGTAGTGGAATATAATGTTTTTCTTTCACAAAGCCCTTAGGAAAGAAAGCACCCAGTTAGGTCAGCGGAGGAAGTTGGTCATTTCATTAAAGATCATAATTTCAAAAACAAAATATTGTCTCCTGAATTGTTTGATTGGGATGTAAATGAGGCCAAGAATACTACAAAACGAGAATTGAATAGTTGCTGCTGAAACTTGATAGCATGTTCTTTTCTCACAGGTTTAAATCAGTAATGTATGTTGAGAAATTAACTAGAGAAATATAGTTAAAACCTGATAAGTCATTTTTGACCACCCGATATGACATAAATTCAGCTTCAGCAGCGGTTAGCGCTCTGAAAATAGAATAAACTCTTTCATATGACGCAATTCAATGTTTTTTCTGTGTTCTGGAATGTTAATAAACCTTCATAATTTATCGATATTTTATTGCTTATGATTACTTTTTTATTCACAAAGTTTAAGCGTATCTAAAACACTACATGTGGAGCTTAATATATATAGTTTGATAATTCTTGGTAAAATTACCAAGTCTTATTTTATGATATCCCGTGTCGGATATACCGACCAAATATTTATTGACCACATTAAAAGTGATAAATTTTAATTGTTAACAAAAAAAATATTTATTAATGAACAACCGACAAACTGATATCGACAAATGAAAGGACTCGGGATGAAGATGAAGAGGCTTATGAATAATATATTCATTGATTGAGGAAACTTGGCTGCTCTGCCATGAATAAACCAATACTTCTCATTAGTGTCTGTACGGTGTTAAACTTTAAAACTTGTCAAGGATCTTCTCAACTTTCTTAAAAAATATAAATGGATTCTAATCATCAAATGTATTACTTCATCGATTAGGTAAACTGTTGTCAATTACATTAATCGTGTTGTTACAGCAATCCCGGTAGGCCTATTGTAAACTACGCACGCAGGACGCTGATGTGTGGGAGCGAGTATGGATGGTGTTTTTGTCATCTGTGGGCTCCGAAACGAAAAATGTTCATGCTACAATGCATTATCGCCACCATTAGAGCCCTGCCACTAACTCGTTTTTTCATAGTAAATTTACTAACAATGCGAATGAAGATCGTGGTAATCAAAGGCGTAAAACGTTGTAAGTCTTGCCATTGGTATTATGAGTCACGCAGTGGCAACGGAGTCCAGAGATGAGTTTCTTTATTCCCTCTATTAAATTAAATAACTTCTACTTCTGTCATGCTGTTGTTGCCTTTAAACTACAAAAAAACCCGTTAAAATAAGTTTTTTCGGTTAAATTTATCAGCAGTAACATTCTTAAAGGATAACTAATTTAAAAGCAAGATTCCTCTGTGGCTGCAGCAGTTATGAGGCTATGCACACCTCTGAGGTGCATGTTTCCTGTCTTACCTTTTAACTATTCACAAGGGACAGTTCCTTGTGCGGCATATTGCGGGTATGTTAAACGTATTAGCCTACAATTAAAAACTTATGTTCATGAGTTACTTCAAAAAGTAAACCTTTAATCTCCTTGTTAGTAACATTGTCTGTTTTCAGTGTCTTAAAATGATACTTACAATGTAAAAATCGTTTTAAAAATATGTTTTTTTGTAATGAAATACTTTTCCTGAAGCCAGCAAGTTATGTAATAGTCAAAGTATCGGACCATTTTTTATTTATTTAGGACGGCAGTAAAGAGAGTGTCGACATGACGGACAGTGGACCAGGAAGTTACATGCTTTCAAGTCGTAAATTTTCTGTAATGGCCATTTAACAATTTATGCCTTCAAAGGAGTGGCAAGCAAATTACTACGCAAATATTTATGTATTTTTAACTGTTTATTTATGCATTTTGCCAGTTTCTTCTCATAAATAATTTTGGGACATTAAATTTCATAAACTGTTTCATTTGACAGTTTCCATACTTCCCTACTGATATTTCCATTTAACAGCCCGTTCAGTAATTTTCAAACCTGCTGGTTTTATGATAAAATTGCAACATTTGCACAAAATATTTTTAACCTACAGTTTTTTTAACAGTTTTGACTTTAGTTAATCCGTAAAAAAATCATGGTTGAAAACATGTACAATTTAAATAATGATATGAAAATCAACTAACTAATAATACTTTTATTTAATCAAACGCGGGATTTTTCAAACATGAAGCTCAAAGAATCTATATTTATCATTATTATTTTAATTTATTCTGGTTATTGTCTGTTTGACGTAACTTGTATTCTTTTTAATGACAGTAAACAACAGTAAAGGGGTGTCGGGTGAGAAATGAGGGGCTTACATAAACAAATAATTTATTCAACGAGATAAAGAAATTAGAAATATACAAATGCAGGAAAAGTTATTATATAGCGTGCCAATTACATTAGTGAAACACTATTAGGCATAACAATGATCCGCATTCAAACTGTTTTGTTTTATTGCCTGAATAATCAATTAGTTATTCAAGTGAATACACAGTTTGTCTTCAAATATAGTTAGTTTCATAGTGCAGACATGATTTTATTGTAAACTAATGCCCTCGTTAGCAACAATATTTTATATATTTTAATTGAAAACCTTTACTATTTTAGATGATTTTTTTAGGGGAGGGGGTTATGTTTGCACACATGTACATAACGTGTGCTTTATGAACATAATTTTATTTATATTACGGAGATTACGCTTCATAACCTTTTAAACCATAAGAAAATAACTTTTCAAAAACTTTTGAGTAACCTTTTAACAAAACTTGAAACTTCCATCTCTGATAATGTTTTTAAATTAAACAAGGCTAACTATGCCATCAATTTTACATACATTTCTTAAGAATTGCTTCTTAATTTGTCAAAGTTGCAACTCTAGTTAGAGTTTGCACTAGAAAGACCTCAAGTTTATTGGGGTCTTCAGTTTTACTGACTATTAATTATATTATACAACGACACAAAAAAAACGCTAAACAAATATTTCCGAAAATATATTTTTAAATGTACTTAATTTACTTTTAATAACGACAGTGATAGTTGTGAACAGTAAAGCAAAAAAATGCGTCCACTCCAACTCGATATTACCTGCTCCATCGTCCAAATATATGTCACAAGCCCGCGGCAATATGTCAGTGTCTTCGCTACAACGGATCGGACCGCCTTTGTACCGGCTCAATACCGCAGCTTCTCCGGCCGCAGATTTATACTCATCACAAACCCATTTACCAAACATTATGTAATACTCAGTCTCATAAATACTGTTTGGTAATTCCATTTTTCTTTATGGTCACATTATTATGGTTATCAATATAGTTAATGTATTTGGTCATCATTGAAAAATATAGGGGTCTAATTGCGTGAATTCAATATTTAATCTATCCCAAATACATTTACGATAGCCCTGAAAAGTTTAGGATTATATTTTTTGTCATGAAATTATATTTTAAGGCCCATTTGATGATCTCCTATCCGAGGGGATCTGCCAGAAGACAGAAGGCAATCTAAAAGATAAACTTTGAATTTAAGTGAAGTTGGCGAAATAGTGGTTTGGCCGGAACCCACGTTAAACAGTAGGTTCCCTAATTGCCATTGGCTGTTGGGCTTTTTTAATTCATAAAAAAAAAAACCTACTTTGGTAGGCCGCCATATCAAGTAATGTATATGTTAATGTTAATCAAATTGAAAATAGCTTTGAGTAAAGTAAAATGTCGGAAAGGCGTACTCGAACGAACGTCTGAGTAAGAAGAGAAGGTAATGCCTTGGTTTGTTAGCCTTGTAATCATGACTGGGTGAACTTAAAACTGTCATAAAGTGGAAGAGTTTTATCCCTTTAAAATGTGGTCTCCAAAATTGTGTTCAAATTGTTGCTACCGGTGGATATGTCCCTGCTTACCATTTATTATCCCGAAACGACATCCCTTATGTAGTAGACCCCTAAAAAGAAGTGGTCTACTTCATAGGGTAATCATAGATCAAACTGTAATCATTTTAAAAACTAAATGAAGTTCCTTTATTTTACCTCGCCGCTAACCACATCTTAAGTAAACAACTCCAGCCCACATAATCTTTCAATGTTTACCGAAAGTCACACCTAAGAAGAAATTTACATGCTGCTATTTGTTTACCCCCTCAACTATTTAAGTTTATGTTTGCGGCATCGTATTGACTCAAAGAGATATTTAATTTGATGCTTATACCATTCCATACTTACATTTAAGTACGGACCATCTTGAAAAGGAAGTAGGAGTTCCTAAAATGTACCTTACAGTGTTATTTCATTTTGAGAAACTAAGTTCCAGTTTTTCTAGATTCAGATATTGCACATGAAACATTAAAAAGCCGGGCTTTTAGAACACCAAGCAAACATAAACGTAGCTTTTATATCAAGAATGAAGTCACAATCATAGATAAAGGGACCTTCATTTATGTCATCCTTCAGAGAAAAAAAAACTATTGTTAGGTATAAAAAGTATGAAGGGAATGGGAACTAAAATTTAAAACATATGAATTGTTATTTTTTTAACACTTGATTATTATGATTATCAGGAAATATGAACATATTCAGAAGAGGTCATGAGGCTGACATTTAAAAATTAACAAAAATCGCATAAACATAGTAAATTAGCTAATTCTACTTTTTACCTACTCTTTAATGTTAAACACGTTCCCGACAGTTTACCAGCCTACTGTAATCACGAATGTACATCTCTTTTCCCGTCATCACAGATCAACAGCTTGTAATCTATTTTCACTTATACCGAACTCACATATAAGACAACAAATATACATAAAATATTGAAGATGGCGATCGATTTCGGTTGCAACACCAATTATCATCAGACCCAATGAGAGTCAATAGGTCGCAATTTTAATTTTTTTTTATTAAATTTTCCGTCTTGTATGAGAGTTAATTGTATTTGCAAGTATATTGTGTTTTGTATTTATATCTAGTATGCGGAATAACATGTATAACGATAATCCAGAAATTCGTTTTAATAACAGTCTTATGGAATTGAAAAGCAAAATAATCATTTTAATGACGATAAAATCCAAGCTAATCGCATTTTTCTGCAAAAATAAAATTACTCGGCTTAATTACGTCATTCTTTCTATATAATAATATTCTTGGATTTAATTAAACATTATGAATTTTTAATACAGGAATTACTATTTATGAAGTTGCATTAGATGTAAAATGTCTTTTGTCAAATGCAATAATGCAATGTTTTATAGAAGGCAGAGTAAATTTTGACAACTGCGATGCTTTACTTTGGAGTCGCTCCCGCGGGCTCAGCTGTTCTGAACACATTTAAGCTTATTTAGTTACCTTTAGGTCTTTCTGATTGCAAGGATCAGCACAATAGTCTTCATTTTCATCTCTTCGTTTCAAAGCTTTCATATCTTTTACAGTGAAATATAACTTCAAGACAAGAAATATTATGATTTGGGTTGCTTCAAATTAAAAAAAAATTAAAGATGCTCTTATATTAAAAAATCAATGTTTTGGCGTTTCAGCCACCATTAATATCATATATACTATATTCACATAATTTTAATTGATTTAAATTTAAACCAAAGGTAAATGATCACTAATTATTACAATCGACTTTTCCCAATAATTAATGTGATTTGTTTTATTATGAAACGTTACATTAGTTTTCTTCCTTATTTTTTTTAACTTTCAGTATACCTTAGTCAATAATGATTTATATTTACTTTTACATAAATTTTTGTATGCTTTTTATTTTAGCGATTTTCGACCTCTTTTTGAACACCGATAGCTTTTAAAAATTATCAATGAAAATTTGCTCTGCTAAAAAGCGCTGAACCACCCATCTTCCATCTTAAAAAATATTATATCTTAGAAACTTTTGTTTATAAAACTTGTCAAAGGTATGACAACGGACCGATCCACGAGGCGGTCGAGGGAGAAGGTTGGGGAAAGCAAAACAAAAGTTTATCTCTCTCTCTGGGAATTTTAAAGTAAATCTGGCAGAGAACAGTTTAAGACTGTCAATGGCTGAATCCTTTTTTGTGGAACTAAGGTTGACATTTTGTTTCGGAAGAACCGTCTGATTTCTTATTGTTGGATAAGTAGTATGCCTTGCTGAACTACCTCTGGTCGATGTGTGGTTGATGCATCATGCAAACTCCGCGCTTATGTAATAAAAACAAGTAAAAAAATTAAGTTATAATAAATAAAATAGAATCATTTTATTTATTATTGCTATCAAACGCTAAAATAATTGTGGGCTTCGCTGTTCTGTGCGGGGTGAGAAGGGTGGGGAACGACAGCTGGTAGAACTGATTTCTTCAATTTCTCCGTTGCCGCTTCGTCGATTTCCTACTGCCGAGTTAATATCTCCGTGTATCTGTTGTTTTAATATCTGCTACTTTGTTGCCATCTGTCAATGTTCCCCTCCCTTCTAACTTGTTCAGAATCCTTTAATACCTTTTTAAAGCACACTAGATGAATACACTGTTCCGTGGATTTTTTTACAGTACCATATAAATAATTTTGCTGTCTTCCTCCAAAACTTGCAAAAATTAGTTTGACGTACTAGTGTTGAGTCAAACTTAAATGAGTATCAATATATACATAAATGTCATAAATCAATACATACTTAAATATACACCTCACAGCTATATTGAAACAATAAAGCAGTATATTGTTTAATTTGAAGGAGTTCCAGTGGTTACCGTCAGTATGCAGCACTTGTAAAACAAAAAGAATCTCCCGAGCAGAGCCGGGGTTACCAGCTCGTTTATAATAAAACATATAATATGTCACATAAAACTTAAAAAGGATTTCAGTACATGTTAAATAGACAACGCGTTAACATGGTTCATTAACATTTCCAACGCAATTTAGTAATTTTTTATTATAATTCAATTTAAAAGTTATGATTTACGTCAAAAACATTCATTATCCGTCTATACTTCACAAGTACGCAAATAAATCTCAGTCATGTGAGATCTCAGAATAAATTGTTTCTATTCAACATATGCAAATAAAAAGTCACATGTTTGATAATTTTTACGTTTTATGAATGTAGTATGTCAGTTAAGTTCGCCAAGCAACCTAGTATGCAATGCAACCAAGACTGTCGACCAAAGACTGCAAGCATGATAGCCAGTCAAGTGAATATCTTGCAACTTACAGATTTTAAGATGTCTGTCGCGTCCGTCGTTTGAAAAAATGTTAGTTTTGAAAAATTGATTTCTTATTAACATTAAAGACTTTTGAACAATTGATTTCTTATTAACTATCAGTGAAAAGCAGTAAGTCAAAGAATTGTTTTCATACCGTATCGATGAGAGTCATAAGTACTCCAAACTTTTCAGTGTTAATTACAATGTATCATTAAGAATGTCTTCAGTTAAAAAAAAGTCGGTCACATTAGTTTATAAGGAAAGTAAGCGAGGGGTCCAACATGGCGGACTCTGGGCCGTCGGCGGTCGACGCCACTTTGCAGTTTATTTTTCTTGTTTATTTAATGAATCAACCGACTCATAATTTTCGTAAAAGGGTTTTAATTCAGGTGAATAAACAAGCAGAAATAAACCGTTTACCCATCACCTTGGTTTAGCCGATTTAGGTTTGTATTTTCAAGGTGTATTTGTTTTCTCCAAATACACGGAAGGGCAGAAGATATTATTTTTCACTCATCATCAAAGGATTTAAGGGTAGTAAAAATTTAAAAATAATGTTTCCAGTTCCTGAGTTGCTTTTTGAATAATTAAAAAAACAAATACTATTATTTGTTTCAATGATCAGGCCTGTTTTTGTAAATAGTTTTGTGTAATGTGCGTGTTGTGTGTGCTTTTTGATGTTTTGACGAAGCTGTTTGTTGGATGCTATAATCTGACGATGGCACTTTGATGCCGAAACTTCTGTAACCACACGAACAATTTAGGGCTGTCGACGAAGCTAATTATTTGATAATTAAAAGAGGTTTCCATGTCACAATTTAATATGGTCAAATATTATAAGCTTTACATGTATAAACGATGATATTTTATGCAATAGTCAAAAAGTTAGCAAGTCCGTGTTAAACCACTTAGTAAATCGTGAGTTCCACTTATTTGAAAACCTTTACCTTGCGTTTCAATGAATTTCTCAGTTACGTACTTTGTTCACCTTACGAACCCAAAAATGTCCAATGTTGAAGTTTTTTATTATTATCATTGCTATTATGTTGTAGAGTGTTTTATTTGGGCGTTTCTAATTTTTTCGCCTGGAGAGAAGAACTTCCAATAGAATTCCACGCGGGCAAAGTTAAAGTGCCCCTGGAAAATTGCTATGATTGCCTTTTTTCAAACCCCGGCTCATTTCGCTCACCTACACAGTGTGTGCAGTGTGCAGTGCCGCGCGCCGTCCGCCCTTTGTACCGCTTTGTTGTGGAAGCGGCGGATTATCGGCGGGTGTTGCGGCGATTCATTGTTTTCCGCTGCCCTCGATATTTTCCGCAACATTCCGCCATTTGTTACTTTGCGGCCGGCAACACGTACTGAAATATTTTCATTCCTCAACACCCTTTTCCGCGTCCCTCTTTGCAAAGGCGTAAACCCGCTATGGAAACCCCCCCTCGCCCAGTGTTCTTTATATATATATATATATATATATATATATATATATATAGGAGCTATTTGTTTTGAAAATATAAAACACTGTAACATCATTTTCTCGCTTTTTTACAACATGTTACATTGTGACAAAAACATATCAAACCTTTTATTTATAAACTAAAAGTTTACAAATAAAAATAACTTGTCATACATAAATTTGTATATTAAAACCTTAATTAAATTAATCATCCTGGTTTAATTGAAACTATATATACGTACATTTGTACAGTTCCTTTACTGTAAGGACGAAGGACGATTAGGACAATTTGGATTTCGTCAAAATTCAAATATTGAGGAAACCCTATGGGTGAGCCTTCCTGGTGTAGATGTCGGGCTGAGGGGTCCCGTAACCGATTTCAATGTCGAGCGTCTGACAGTTGAGGGCGATTGTTTCGTACGACTCTCAGAACAAGACGAGAGATGTGTGAAGGAGAGGCAGGGATAGACAATAACTACCCGTCTCACTCTCCCATTCAGTCGCAAGTGACGCAAACGCAAAGGTTTCTAAGGAGTCAAAACCAAAAATATGTTTTTACGATGAAATTTTAGATTTTGTCTTATATTATTTATATAAATTACATGCTTCAACTAATCTATCTATATAAAGGAGAAGGGGTTTTCTATCGGACAGCAAATCTCCAAAACTATAAGACCTAAAGAGTTGAAATTTGGCACATGTGCTATCCTTGAGTCTTAGATGCACACTAAGAAACGGTTTTACAAAATTCCCAAAGGGTTTCGCCCTGTGGTACTTCAAAGTTTTAATGTTAAATTATAGGGAAGGATATAAGGTTGTCATGGCAACCTTAAAAAGTATGACAAATTAAATCCTAATAAAAAAGACAAAGGAAGTTTTTATGTTTTTTCCACGGGTGAAACCATGTTGATCAGCTAGTTAAAAAATATACAGAATACAGTTTTTTGATTCGCGAGTAATTGTTAGGTTTTTTAGTTTTAATACTAATCCAGCCAATTTGTAGTTTCTAATTCTCAGTCCAAAACTGATATGAGGTAGTTTATCGATTACCATGATTTTTAACTAACTGTAAATTTATGAACAGGCTACATTGCACGACCATAATTCCTCAACATTCTAAAGCAAGGTTCTGTTGATGACAAGTTGTATCCTTCTTTTAATTGGAATCCAAATCCCGGCTTTTTTCTTCCAGGTTTAAACATGTGCAAATTACGAGGTTATATCAGAAATCCAACCCAACCTTATCTGATCAACAAGCAAACAAGCCTAACTGATCCAACTGATCAGACTTGCAGAGGAAATAATCATCCGCTTGCATAATCTACTATGTGTTTGATTGAATCTTAATCGCTGTTTGAGGCGATGTAAAATTTTTAATTCAATTATTATTGTCATTTTCTTCAAGGGATAGCGGGTATTACCAAAGATTTGATATTTATTTATTTAATAACTAGAGCGAACAAAACTATTGGATTTTTTTAGAATATTATGTTGTACTAATTTATCAATTTTTTTTAATAATCGATAAAACGTGTCTGTGTATTTAATGGAAAGAAAAATGAACACATTTAATTGTTAATCTTACAACATATAAAAAAGTGTGATTTATCTTCTCCGTAGTGACTGCCAAACAACGGAAAATGTTGTAATGGATTTCGTAGATTTCTTTATTGTTACTATTTCGATCATCTCGTATATTCGCCAAATCTTCGTATTGGGTTTTTGTTAGTAGCTGAGTTATTGTTTGGTGGTGCGACTCTTTTCAAACCGTATTCGATAGTTGTCTTGTTATCGAATACGTAATATGTTTTCACGTTTTTGTGGTGTCCTGTCAGCGTCTAGTAACTCAAACGAAAGTCCTAAGAATGTCAGATGTGCAGCCAATTAGTGTGAAATTTGTTTTTTATAAATATTATACTTCCATGAAATAGGGGTAAGAAAACGCGAAAAATAATATATAGTACTATCGGCAAGTAATTTAGGAAATGAATTTTCTAGGAGTATTGCAAGTACAAAATAAACTTTAACAAATTTACTTCAATACAGTACACATTGTGATTAAAGTGCACATTTGAAAAGCGATTGTAATCAAATAGACATTTTACTCAACATCATTAGTATATAATCATACATTGAGTATTTTTCTCCCAAGTCTCATTTGCAAACAATATAATACTATCTACCCATATGTTTATTTCAGAATGTGAAATAACCAGATATTAGTTAAAAAGTCACAGTGTTAAAGATTTCTCGGATCCAAATTCAGGTCGCACGTGGTGGTACGTTTTTAATCAAGCGTGTCAGTTTATTTGCTATGAAAAGGTTCAATGAGTTTCTCCATTTACTTAAGAGATACAAGCAAAACTGTATAATTTATCATAAGAATTCCATTTATGTTTTTAGTTCTATGTAAATTGTAATTCCTTTATTTTCAATGTAATCTTAATTACGTTGCAAGAGTTTCGGGGTTTATAATCTCTTAAAATTTATCGTATAGATTTTTACACTTACAATTTTACAATTTATTTTATTATTCCTTAACTCTTTTTGCCCATTTATTACAGAGAATACTACTTAAACCTAGGACCAAAGTGTTATTACCTTTTCATCATTTTTATTCTGTCTTAGCATAAAATAACCTTCAAAACTCACTCCATTAATCTTACAACGATTGCTAAAAGCTATAAACTTTATTAATGTGGTTTAATTTTTTCTGACGTCCCACGGCATCCTGTGTTATAAGCCTACTCTTACTTTATATTGTGGTAACACTCCCCATAATAACGTTTATTGCATTAGGTCATACTAGACTGAATTATTGTTAAGACGACATAGAATCATATTTTGCCATGAAAGATAGAAGTTATATCTCAGCCTATATTTCACCTCGACAGTACCTTTGTGCTAGTAAGGGACAGTGAAAATGACTTTGACAAATCAGAGTTCTGGTCCCTCGGTGAACCTGACTCCTACTTCCCCTTCCGCTGCTGATTCGACGCAATTAAACTAACTACATAGAAGTGTATAATGGGCTCCAAATGACCCCTTTTGTACCGAACTTGAGATGCTGGTGGAATGGTCAAAACTTGGCCTTACACGTTCCGTGACAAAAAGAGTGAAATTAAAAAGTTAATTATCTTCCAAATTAGTTTTTGATTATGGAAATATATATTTCTTAGATGCACCAAGGTCTGTATGTTCGGGAAGGAAAATAACTCAGGAGTATAATAAAAATATTTGAAGTCTTGAACTTAATACTCTATGACTTGTGAAGAAATTAAACTTCCAGTTGAGAAAGATTAAGTAACAAGTTGCGTGCTTGGTTTTCGCTTGACGAAAATAAGGCAATTAGGAGTTAAATTTGCCACGCGATCTGTAATGTACGCAGTGCGGCCGGGACGACAAGCTCGACACGCGTTATGTAACATTCTACATCGGTACATTTCTGTTCACTGATTAAAGTTTTATTTTATTTCAACTAATAAAACTATATTGTTGTCTCTTATGTTCTTATATTCTTGTTTTGATTCTACGTTGTTTTGTATCAAAAAGTAATGTTATAAAGTTTGTCAGAACATTATGAGGTATTGTTTCGGGTGTTTTTTAATGCAACCCAGGACTTTATTTAATCCGTGAAGGGTTATTTCCACCTAGGATCCCCGGATTCGACCCCACTATATTATTTTCTTTGGGGATACATAGAAAAGTAACGCCTTAGAAAACAATTCACAGGATATTCAGCACCTCTAAACAAATATAACAAATTTAATGAAAGAAATTCAAAGAGATACCTTGCAACACATGTTCAGATTTTTGATGGATAGAGCAAAAGTTTATACAAATGTCAATGGCGGATTATTTTAACACATAATGAAAGCTAAATGTGTTCAGTCTTAAATAATATGCTGTATAATGTACAGTAAAGATGAAAAAACAATGCTCATTTCATATGTTTATGTGTATTATTCTATCTTAAAAATGGGTTGCGTGTTAGGAAAAAACACCATGTACAAAGTTTATTATCTAACGCTATGAAATCCATATATCTGTTTTCCTTTAAACTTCTATACCCTATTACTTTTGTATTTAACCGAACGATATCTGAAAATAAAAAATAATTTTACGTTTTTTTTATAAAGCAAGTGCTGTTTACTGAAAAAGCCCTGCAAACAGCCTTTCATTGTTTAAACTAAAAATGATGTTTAATTGCTATTTTTGTTTCCCTCCTTTTATCAGCAGTAAACTCTCATAAAGTTTTTTTTTAATCTTACATGTTTCATGGATTTTTTAATACGTAAGTACATTACTTCATGAAAATGCGTTTAGTCATATTCCAGCGTATCTCAACACTCATTAACCGGTTTGTATTCCTAACATCTGGAGAACTAGTTAACATATATTTTTTAACGAATTGCGGTTTTACAACAAGTGTAAAAATCTAGTTTGAAACGATGTGTCACTCCACTACCTTTAAATTTGAAAAAAATAATTGTTTACAATTTGTTGGATCCAAGATTGCGGCAAAAAATGGCAACCCACTTAGAATGAAGTACTTACTACTCAACAATGTTTGGGAGTAGTCTGGGAATATTTGAAATTAAAATGTTTAAAACAATTGGGGGGGGGGGGGCATTCACAAATCTGTTTATGGCACTTGCCAAGTATTCAATAATATACCAAACATTCAAACAGTACTTGTTTTACTTACCGTTAGTTCAGTTAATCGACTATTTAAAATTTTGCTAAAATTTAAAGTCAACAATTCAGAAATCCACTGGCAACACCTTATTCTAAAGATTTTATTGCTATGACCGGCCAAGACTATTTGAAGCCGCAACCCGCGACGTTTTGCAAGTGGGATAGTGGGGAGCAGTGTTATTATAAATACCTCGGTGCACGTCCTGTCACGCGAAGCTTGCCGTACGTGTCAACGTCACAACCTCATGGAGTCGTAGATTTTACATTCAATTTAACCAATTGGCACGACTAGGAACTTCAGGAACACTACAATTGTTGCGATACCTGAAAATATTATTTACTCCTATCAAAACCATTCCCTTATTTTAGAGGAAAACTGAAATTCCAAGTCAATATGTTTCAAGTAAAGGTGAAATTGCAAGTATGAGTAACAAAAATTATAAACAAGGTTTTACAACAATATAATGTAAGCAGTAGTAGTTTTACTAACTCAAATAGAGAGCTGACTTGGAAAATTAAACTATAAAATGGTAATTAAGTAACCATTATTTTCGCTCACGGTCCTTTTTTACTGAAGACAAAGTTTACTTTGGCAACGTTAATGTAACCCTTTGAAGTCCCCTCTACCGGTCAAGCAATTTTGATCGCATGGCTTTGGATTTACCTATAAATTGTTTCTTTTACGTATATATTGAAACTCTTTTTTCCTCAAAAAAAGTTCTTTGCACAGGGTTGCGCGTTTCTTTTATGTTTTATCCGAACGTTTTAATCAAGTGGTGGTGCTGTTTATTTACTCATAAAAGGCAAGCTAGTATGATAAATAATCAAACGAAATTTGACTCTAGTAGGAATCGTATTATAAGAATTAATACTTAACATACATACATACACATCACTTCTTGAATGTTTTGAGATCAAAACCTTTAAAGAATTATCGTTTACCACATGATAAGTAACACCCAGTAATTGTAAGATTTAAATAACAAAGGAAATTAAATAATTTATTCGCCTTCTTTTTTATTTTAAATTTTAGCTCTGTTTTCAATATTTTTGTTTCATATTATTTGCATTTAATTTTGTTGATTAGATATATTATAATATTTAACCAATTTATAATCTAATTGGAATTAAAAGGTCGGCGCAGAAATTCAGTTTAGAGGCGAAAGAGGCTTGGATGCCGCTGGCGTTAAGTGCCACTTTTACAGTTTATTTTTCTTGTTTATGTTTTGAATTATCCCCTTGAATATTTTCGCGGAAACATTTTACTTTGAAAAAATAAGCAAACGCCGATAAATGGCTTATAGAGTCAGTAGTTAATCCGATTGACATTTTTTATGCAATGCCTTGTTGTTTTATCCAACTAGTAATTACTTGTTGTATTAAAATAAAAGGATTTTTATCCTCTATTCAGAGATTACATTTTCATTTTACGAAAAGCTGGATTTTATTTGTAGCTCAAAAGAATCCTGTTTAAGACCTCTAATTGCGTTCAGAAAATACTTTGGTTTTGACGAAAATATTTTTCTTTTTTTCTATTTGATATTGATAAGTAAATCAAATAATTCACTGCCGCCCTAAGTCTGTGAGCGTGAGTAAAATACTGAATCGCATCCTCATCGCATCGTAAGAATTGTTCAGCTGACCAATAAGTGAGCAGTGTGTCGATGTGATATTTGTTGTAGGCTATATTGAAACTCAAACTGATGTTGAAAGTCTTCAAAGTTCTCTCAGCCATATTTGTAAAATTTCTACCCAATTCGCCATTGCTTTAGACAGTGTAGAGGTACCTTTAAAGCCAATTAATAATACAGTATGTTTTAAGTGAAAATACTAGTAAATCGACTCCATATGGCAACTGCAAAATTTTGGAGTTTCCAGCGTAGTTAGCAGCAGCAGACGGTTTCCCCGGCTCCGTCTGACAAGTTGAAGGCGATTGTTTCATATGACTCCTTTCAAAACATTTGACGGCGGGATGTGCGATGGAGAAGGGAGCAGCAGACAATAGCTACCCGTCCCTCTCGAGCTCGAGTCCCTCCAAATAACAACAAGCTGTCAAGTCAATGCAACACTCTGGTAAATGCGTTGGGTCTTGAATTAATTTTGACTTTAGGGATGGGGGAGCGAATTTATCCCAATCGCTCTTCAATAAAATTCAGTAATTTTGATGCGTGTTACCTCGTAAACTATGTATACTAAAGGAGGCATTTTATGATTTTAGCCTTACCACCCAAAAAAACTTAGATTTTTGCAAAAAATTTATAATTTTTTTTAGTATTGCCTATACATTTCAACCAGCACATTATAGTTTAACAGCTTGAAGTGGCTTATAATCCCGATACTTTTTATAAAAATTAACTGTAGAATTAATATAGAATAACAAATATGTTTGATGGGCAGAAGCAGTCATTTCAGTTGTGTTTACACTTAAAAACAAAACAAATAAAACTTCCATTTCAGTTGCTCTATTTGTATTAAATCGTCCGTACTATTCCAAGTATCGCAATCAAAATATTTTAGAAAAGTGTTGAGGTAAACCTCGAATGACAATACCAATTAATTTGTAGTATTGATAAACCGCAAACATTCTTGCCAAAGAAATGAAATTGCTGATATTCGAGCGTCCGTTAGCTCTGCATTTTAAGTTCTTTTATTCAACTGTATCAGAATCGTAATCAGTGACAAATGTTTAAATGATAAAATATTAACTTGATTTACAATTTTAAATACTGAAAGGTTAACTTATGCAAATTTACGGGTGCACCTTGGGCCAAACCATGTACGAACAAATAATTTATCATATATGATCATTCTTTAATACCTTTTCGCTCTGGTTTTTGGAGCTTAAATTGCATAGTATTGAGCACATTGTCACAGCGCACTTTACAATACAGTTTATTTTTTTGACAAAAATACCACAAACATATTAATATTAATTTTGATTCAATAAACATTTAAAATTATTGAGATAATTTATGGCCACCCGGTATATTACGTTACAAATAAGAACAGCGGGGAAATAGCTTTAAAATAATAATTCCTTGCTTGATAAGCAATTTTGCGTTATAAATTATCTGACAGATGGTTAGTTCGTGGTAATATATAGGGAAACTTCGTCTATTACTAAAACAAAAAGTGAACTTCGTATAACTAAAATATGTTTTGTTGCAGGTAATTGCGATCACTTGAAATTCTCATCAAATGAGCACAGCCTTGTTCTGAATTATGAGTAAGTATATTCCTAGTTTTACCTAGAACACTATTTTAATTCAAATGCAATTCATGTTATGTGTATTATGAAATCATGATTGACAAAGTTTATTCATTGAACATACTTTTCACAAATTTATTTAGCATAGGTTTTTTTTAGCATAGGTTGTTAGTACATTATTGTATTCTGGGAACAGGGTTGAATAAGCAAGACAAATAAATTCAACTTTGATTTCAAATTCAACATAAATTTTTCATTTTGCTTCAAATTATTGATTGATACTCTTTAATTTGGCAATTTCAATATTAATGGTTTTACTATGCTATTTACGTCTGTAGGAAATTGATTTTTGTAGTTTTTCTTCTGGTATTTGCGAATTAGTGCAGCAATAATTTTTCAACTAATCCTCCGCATTTATAGAAATATACGACGATCATTGTAATTTATTTCAGAAGTTTAATTTTTAAAGGAAATGCTGTTGCAAAGCTTGATTTTTCCTTCTACCTTTATTTCTCCTTATTTTTCGCCAGCTGTTGCGCAAAATGAGGGGTTCCACTGGACATAAAATTCATCAAACTTCCTATAAAGTTTGTTGAAAACAAAAGTTTATCAAAGGTGTCACTACGGGCCAATTTCCACCAGTTGGCGGTTGAGGCAGAAGTTGTTTCGCGGACGTTGAATGGGGAAGTGAAACAAAAGTATCGAGTCTCTCGGCGAATTTTAAAGTATATCTGGAAAAGTAAGTTGTAACATCGTGAATGATTGAAACAGTTCTGCCTTGAAAGGTGTGGAGGTTTTGTTAAATTTTAATCAGATTTCGGTCACTTTTGTATCACATATACCAACATGTTTATGGCGTTTCATGTCATTTCAAACGTAGTTCTTTCAGTAATTGGTACTCAGTAAAAGGTTGGTTGTGGTTTATAGATTGCCATTCAAATTTTTGTCTAATGTGTAGATTAAACAATTTTGCGGGATTGTGTAATTAATAAACACACATTTCTAACGTTCAATTAATTTTAAAAGCAAATATAAGCTAAATAACTCTAAGTATTTAACCAATAGTAACAGTTTCGTGGGGATTGTACCCAAAAAAGTAAAACAAGAAAATAATACAGTTTTACTGGGAGCTCCAACTGAAATCGATACATAATGGTGGAGACGTTTTTATACAGTGCCAGGGAAAACACTGAATAATATTAGATCTGAATATATTAAATGTTTCCTGTTTTCTATGCTTTAAATTAAAAATATATTGAAATGTTCTTAAACTAAGTAAAATTTATACGGTATCTGATCAACTTTTGAGAATAATTTTGTTTGGTTATGGTTTGGCGTAAAACCATAATCTTTACATACATAGTAAACCAAATAACCTGAAGTGATAAAATAAATAATCTACCTAGCCTACCTTTGATAGTACATTATCATGTTTATCAGATGTCAGCAATCCGCCAAAAGCTAAAAATCTACCATTAAAACAGATAAAACAGTACTCCTTAATTTATTGCTGTAAAAATAACTTTCTTCAGTTGGCATTTTAGATCTTTTGGCTGTTAATATTGAAATATAATCTAAAATAGTTAAGGAAATATAATAATCATTGACATATTTTATTTTTTAGAATTAATTTAATATGTAAATTGCAATAAAAGTAAATATCAGGCTATAACCGGTTCCTAACTTGTGTAAAAAGTTGTGAAACTTGTCACTCAATGGTAGTACTGTTTCCATATAAAACAGCCATTAAATTAAGTAAAATTTAAAAACTTTTCAGTTAAGATTGAACAGTTACCATCAACATCTGGCAGAACTGATTTTTTCGTTATCTTTTGCGTCTTCCTCAGTAACATAACCCTGTTTTATTGTCTCATATTATGCTTGATTTTAATTTATGAATACATATCTCTTGTACAAGGTCTGAGAGTAGTTTTTAAATTGATTAAATTTATTCCTGTAAAATAAATAAAATAAAAGCAAAGTACTGTATATTTTAAAATTATTTAAGTGACTTTTTTATTTGAATTATTCTACATTGTAGCCTTATAGACTGTAAAAAATTTATCAAATTATTAGTTTTTTTTGCTGCAAAACTATGCTTCAAAAGGTCGAAGAACATTTTCTACAAACAGAGCGCCCGGCTTGGACTGATCAGGAATAAATCTAGTAACAGCCTTTTTACACCGCTGTTCTTAGCGTGTGCGAGGCCTGGTGCAAGGACAAATGTTTGCGAGGCGTTCCCATTCCAAATCTTAATTTTTACACTTGTACTAGTAGTTACACAAGATAAAATACTTTAGTGATTAAATTATCTATTTTCAACTATGAGGCGAACCCTGTAACTATTCAACCCTGTAAAATTGAAAGGACCCTCCAGTTACGTTGTTTTGTCCTTTTTTTATTTTTTTACACTTTTATTGAGTTTTAGCAACATCAGAAAAGTAAGTGCAGCAGTAAATTGTCTCTATTTGCGATAGCGTAGCTCAGTGGCAGAGCCGGCCGCTGCGATATCTCTCCATATCTCCACTCGTCACTCGTTATCTTCTCGCCTCGCTGGACAGCGGACGTTGTTGTGGAAAAATATCTCGTGTTGTCTGTTGATTTCCAGGGATTCACAGCTCTTTCAACGCACTCGTGCAGTTAAACCATCACTCTTTTGCTTTGATTCCATTCGAACATTTTTTCCATTGAGTTTACAAAAACCAGTCCTGTGAAAGACTAAACTGTAACGTTATTTTTACCACTTGTTTTAAGTAAAAAAATTCTTGTTTAAGTTATTCCCAATAAGTTAATTTTAATTTATTGTAATAGTTCAGTAGCAATCTTGAATTTAATCTGCCAATTATTACTATCCAATCTGTCGATAATGGGGATCATGTTAATAAATTTATGCATTCGTTTTCATAAGTGACGAAGTCCCGGTTTGTGGAATGCGATCTTTTTAAATGAGAAAAATATATGAAACATAACAAGCTGATTTATTGGAATATCAACAACTTAGTCAATGCTGAAAAAAGATTTTCACCTGAAGTGGTATATTTCATTTCATTTCACTTCTCCTCCTAAAGTATTGTGTCATGTCTTCTGTGTTTAAACTTGTTGAAAATACTGTCGAGTTTTTTCCGTTACCGTCACATAATTGGCCGTTCAGCCGAGGGCATTATCATGAGTGGTCGAAGCGCTGCGCATTATTTATCACACATTGCAGGGCGACAATAACGGCGTCCAGTGCCTCTGTTTCATCTCACATCAAAGTAATTTTCCATTTGTGCAATGGTTTTGATACAAGCCCTGGTGTAACTAGTTTTATTTATCTTAATGGGTCATTTTGTGTTATTTAATGAGAAATTGCATTTGTTCAGTGTGTTTTAGGAGTGAAGGTAGTACAGTTTTAAGCAATAATTTGTTGTTTTGATGCTGGAAAAGTTAGATTATTTCGAAGTTTGTTATAATAGTAATATAGTTTTACAGCCTCATTTAGTTTCTTTTTCAGGAAAACTAAATCATGACAATTATTTCGTGATTATTTGTGAATTATTTGTTTAGTGATTATTCACGTGTGCAATAAAAAAAAAACTAACTTCCCTCGCAGATTGTTATTATTATTATTATTCTAGATTACGTATAAAGAGCACAATAATCTATAAATCAAACTCTAACTACTTAAAACCTGGACTTTCTAAAACGTTGTTATAACTAATGATTAATGCAGTAAATAAATAATATTATTTTTATCACTGAATCCTTCTCTGGTTTTATTTTGGGAAACGATGAGCTTGTTTTTCTTTTGGATAATCATTAAAACTACTTTTATCCTATTTATAGCCCCCATGATTTGAAGTTTTATAACTGTGTTGAAAACGAAATATTCAGTCATCAATGAAACTTTGAAAAAATAGAGTATCCATTAGTCTTTTATCGTATCGGAAATAAAACCCCGCCCCTCGTTTTTCTCCCTCGACACGATCGTGTGTGGAACCGTGAAAATTACTTTGAACAAATCAGCGCAGGCCCCTCTGTGAGCCTAATGCTGACTTCCCCTTCCGCCGCTGATTCAACGCACCTCTGCAATTAAAGGAACTGCCGAAACTGAGCAGAATGAGCCCCAAATGAACCCTTGTGTCCCCAGCCTAACGCGGTCGGGCCTTTTGTTCTGTTCGCTGCGACAGGCTTCTCCGGAAGAGAGGGGTTTGAAGCCGAAAAAGATATTTGGCTCACTAACGT